>JAPKLY010000012.1:1634297-1671309 GCA_026898435.1 Prunella vulgaris
CTCTCTCTCTCTCTCTCTCTCTCTCTCTCTCTCTCTCTCTCTCTCTCATAAACAGATCTCTGTCTAAACATTTGACTGATTTTCACTTGCAGTATTCTATCAGACAATATGCTTAATGGTTCCATTCCATCCAACTTCTCTGGGCTCAGAAATCTCCAAAAATTGTCAGAATTTTGGCTTCCACGAGCCTTTTACAAATTTATTTTCAAATGATTTCTCCATACACAACTTATATTCTGAATCCTGCTATTATTCTTGTAGGTATCTAAATAAAAACTTGTTCAGTGGATCTGTACCATCAGACATTTGGGAGAATATTACCTTCACTTCGAATGCAAGACTTGATATGTAAGACAACACGGTATCAACTTCTCATTTTCAATGACATCATAGCAAAGGACATCATAACTTATCTCCTTCTTTTTGTCAAAATTCATCAAAGCATTTTTTTTTTCCATCGTCGAAACTGTATTCTGCTCTGATGCTTTCTGGTATGCCCACTAAATAATGTTTAGATTAACATTAACTAGTTTTCAACTGTTCCTTGCAGAAATCTTGAAGATAACAGACTTTCTGATATAGCTGGAATCCTCAACGTGCCTCAAAATGTAACACTGAAGTACGTCTTATTTGACACTCAATATGCATTTCATTACTCACCTTGTCCGATAAGATCTCACTCCTCCTTTTATTTTATTTGACATGTTTTGCATACTTCGTAAAACTCGCATAAACTTTTAACAGTACAATTCTGTGTTTCTAGGCTAAAAGAAAATCCTGTTTGTACAAGCTCAAATCAACAAAACATCAGTGATCTCTGTGGACCTCGTAATGGAACTGAAGAAACATCACAGAGCCTGGAAAATCCAGTTTCGACCTGTCTACCTCAGTCTTGTCCAATCCGGAATAACTTCGAATATGTCCCAACTTTACCTAATGCATGCTTTTGTGCAGCTCCCTTTGGTATTGGGCTGCGACTAAGAAGTCCGAGCATATCAAACTTTGTTCCGTATAAAGATCTATTTAATACTTTCATAACAAGTAATGTGTACTCAAAGCCAAATGTTCCCTTGGAATCGTACCAGCTTTTAATTGACTCAATTGAGTGGGAAAAAGGTCCGAGGTTAAGAATGTTTCTGTACTTGTTTCCTGCATTCAGCAATGACTCTAATGCCTTTGATCAAAGCCAGGTTCTACTAATTGCAAACGCATTTGCTGGCTTCACATTACCTGGCAATGATATATTTGGACCGTATGATCTTCTCAATTTCACCGCAGAAGGACCTTATGCAGGAAGTATGTCTTCAAAGCTAGATTCTTGATGTTAATAATGCTATCCAATACCAAATTTACATAACAATATTTACAGTTTTCCCCATGAAATCAATCAACCCTTTAAATTATATAGCTTCCGTTCATGAAAAAGCTCTTAGTAATTTGGACTGAGGAACCCAATGCAGTGTTGCTCCCGCCCATAAGAGGTGGTGGTGGCGGTGGTGGTCTAAGCAAAGGTGCAGTTGCTGGAGTTGTAGTTGGATGCATCTCTGGTGCCATTCTCATACTTGTGGGCTCCATGTTTTTCTTCCGGAGACAGAGACGAAATCAACGGTCTCAACCCAATTCTGCCAAAGAGATTTCATGTGAGTTTATTATGTATGACTTGCTATTCTTGCCAACCCGTTTTGGAAAGTTAAAGATAACTAAGGGATTAAAATATTTGTGTGCAATGACGCAATGTGGCTAACATAAGTCACCATTAAAACTGTTTTTTCTCCCTCACAGTTTATACTAAGAATAGCATATTTCATGTTTGTTCTCAGTGCCAAAAGTCCCGATGAAAGTGGAAGGAGTGAAGGCATTAACTTTTCAGGATATGGAAATGGCGACGGACAATTTCAGAGCTCAAATAGGCCAAGGAGGATATGGAAAAGTGTACAAAGGAACATTAGCAGGCGGTGTAGTTGTTGCTATAAAGCGTGCACAGCAAGGTTCACTACAGGGTGACAAAGAGTTCTATACGGAGATTGAAATGCTTTCACGCTTACATCACCGCAATCTGGTTTCCTTGGTTGGCTATTGTGATGAAAAAGATGAACAGGTACTGTACACTTCCAGTTATACTCTTAAATGTTTACTTTGTTTCCATTTCTGACCCTCAAATGATTTGCAGATGTTAGTTTATGAATTTATGCCCAATGGCTCATTACATGACCTCCTCTCTGGTAATTTCTCCCTTCTGTATAAGTACTTTTAATTATTTATCATGATCATTTATAGTAACCCAATAACTTGTTCTTTACACAACAGCTAAATATAGAGCACCTCTGAATCTCCAAATGAGGATGCACATTGCGCTAGGTGCCTCGAGAGGCATTCTTTACCTTCATACTGAAGCTGATCCACCAATCATTCATCGCGATATCAAAGCAAATAACATATTGTTGGACGCTAAATGGACAGCTAAAGTTGCTGATTTTGGAATCTCAAGGCTTGCGCCAGTGTCCGATGCAAAAGGTGTAATACCTGCACATATATCCACCAATGTGAAAGGGACACCAGTAAGATCAAGAACTCACTTGAAAACATGAAAACTTGTGGATTTCTTTGAAACACATAATGAGATGAAGCCAAGTAAAGATCTTGTACCGTATTTACATGTCCACGCTTTACATTGCAGGGCTACGTTGATCCAGAATATTTCTTAACCCAAAAGTTAACAGAGAAAAGTGATGTTTATAGCCTTGGAATTGTGTTTCTAGAGCTATTGACGGGGATGCAGCCTATAGCTCATGGAAGGAACATCGTTAGAGAGGTCCAACAAGCTTTCTCTACACTGTTATGCTTTCTTGAAATATTATTTGTCAAATCACTTTCCCAGCATCAAAGAACTGGCAGAGAGATGCTGCATAGGTTTTCTTTTGGAACACTAACATCTGATCATTGTTCTGAAATGCCTTAGGCAGCAAAATGGGGCCTACCTCCTACGTGGAGCCCTTTAGAACATTGATTCTAATATACATGATTTGCATGCACTTATATATTATCTGAATTTGTGAAATGTACTATCAGGTGAACACAGCATGCCAATCTGGGTTGATGTTTTCAATCATAGACAGGAGCATGGGGCCTTACCCTTCAGACACTGTGAAGAAATTCATGGCTTTAGCCCTCAGGTGCTCTATGGATGAGACCAAGGACAGACCTTCTATGCTGGAAGTCGTGAGGGAGCTCGAAAACATATCATCTATGCTTCCAGAATCCGGCAACACACCAACTGACTCCAACTTAAATTTGACTAGTTCTGGAAACTCTTTGGCCTCCGCCTCTCCACCATCGTCGTCTCTCTATGATGGGAGAAGAAGCTACGTGTCGATGGATCTCGTCCTAGGAAGTGACCTTGTTAGTGGGGTCATCCCCACGGTCGCCCCTCGTTGATCATATTGCAGGTGCGGAGAGGCTCATGAATTTGTTTGTGATCTTCATGTATATTGCTTCAGACTATAGGTTATATATTATGTATATCTTTGTATTTTGATGGTTTGAATAGTCTACTGTTTAAACAATAATTTGTAGAGAAAAAAATTTGCAGTAAATATCAAATTGGTGAGTTGCATTGGAATGCTAGAGACAAATGAGAGCACCGAATATATGCAGTATTTCTTTTCAATCCAGCTAAATTAAGGGCATTTTAAAATACTTTTGGACACAAGGTCCCAAACCATAAAAATTACAAATGAGTTTACGAATTTTTTACGTTCTTACAATATCATAGCTCATATATGACCAAAAAATGACCCCTAATAATTTTTTCTAAAGTAAGTTTGTTATACACCAATAATACCATACAATTCAAATGCATTTAAAATAATTAAAATTATTTTTGATGATAAATTAAAAGTGATTACACTAAACAGTTACAATTAACTTGTCATGATAATTGTTGAATATAAGCACCCTAATTATTCAGAATAATCAGCTCTAGCTTCTTAAAAATTGCAAGTATTGTATAAAAATTGTTCATGATAACTTATCACGAACAAGTTTTAAAATATCAAATATTTAACCAGGTGTATAAAAAATCTCATAAGTTTATCATGAAATTATTTTAAAATATCAAATATCTGGTCAGTGCACTAAAATATTCATCAGGTGTATCAAAACTTTGGCCTCTATAAAAAATACTATATGCTAAATATATCAAATACGATACTACCAAACACTAGAGAATAAATTATAAAATACCAAAAGATCTGTATATTAATTACAGTTAATCCTTTTCTAAAAATAGTTCATCCTTGCAAAATTATAGCTATTAGTTCTTACCAAACGAGGATGCATTAATTATTCCCATGACAGAATTTGTATTATCCTTCACAAAAATAAACTCAAAAACATATGCAGGCAAATTAATCAACATTAGAGGCCTCTGCAACTGGCAAAAAGATAACTAGAATTAGGCCTTGCTAATAAAACGGTACCAATGATTGTCCAAAATACATGGAGCAAGCATCAACAATGAGCAGAACCAGCAAGATGACATAATTAGCAATGTCCTACCTTAAATTCGTCGGTTTCTACAGTCTTCAGACAATAATTACCATATACATTTCCCATTTCAGATTATGTACAGTCATTCAATCGGGTTCATATTTTTTATAGACAAAAATTGCTCATTGCTGGCCAACAAAAAAAAAAAGCAAGAACCGACTGTCTCGCATTGTGACCGCTGTTGATTGGGTCCAAATCAGTTGTCAACGTCCACCCTCGAACAAAAATCTAAGATCTTCCATTGACAGGCGAGAGGCACGACCCGTGCCTTGATCTTCACCAAAAGCTGATGCAACCATTTTTCTCTTGTCTTCCTGAAAATGCAACAAAAAGTTGTTAAGACTTGATTCAGAAACACAAAGCTGCAAGAAAGATTGGTATTGGCTATTTTTTCACACATCTTCCTATTTTCAACCCCCCTCCGCATGTATCCCTAAAAGATCTCTTATTTTATGAAGAATATCATTTTCCCTCCCACCTTTTAATTCTTCCACAGACACTCAAAGGTGGGGGTGGGGGGTGGGGGAGATAGAGAGAAAGATTGACTGATGTAAAAATACAAAATTTTATACATATTTTCAATAACAGGATGTAGTAAAAAGGTCCAACCATGAGCCAGAATGCACCCAAACAAACAAGACTCGACTCTTTTCAGATTATAAAGCACAGAAAGTCAGAAACCATGAAAATGGACAGTGCAAAAAGATGTAATTCTGAGTTTTCAGATTACGCCTGGAAAACACACACCAACTAAGACAGAAAAACATGTGCAGAGTTCTTGTCTGCACCACAGCGTAATTTGAAAGCTTACCCAACACCACCAACAAAGAAAACAGTTTAACTTTTGTAGGCAGTGGCAACTTCCTAATAACTGAAAAGAACTGGAAGTAGCAAGACTCCAGGAAAAATGAATCAAAGAAAGATTTGCAAGTAAAAGGGATGCGAAGAATGATATGAAAGTAAATGATGTGGAGGAATCTAATATAACCGAAGTTTCAAATTGCTATCTCAGATTCTGACCCCCTCTCATAATTCCAGCAATTGAGACATTCATTCATGTAATTGTCTGTAAGGTTGTGGGAAAAGTGAAAGACACACAATATGGAAGAATCAGGATCTCTAGGACTTAAGAAAGAGCTGATAGGTCTATTGAGTATAATTTGTAAAAGATAAGTGAAATAAAGATGGAAAGCAGAGAGAAAGAGGACCATCGCCCAATCATAAATCTTCTCAGAACAAAACCATGTCACCAAATCTTACTTGGGCCTTCACTGATTGAATAAATCCCCAGAAAACACGAACTTCCAAGGGCTTTTTAGATATCGTTCTAACAGCAATTCCAGCAAATAATGTTGTTTTATACTCCATATCACAAATAACTAGACAATCAAACAAAAGATATGGAATCAATGGATGTGACAGTACCTGAAGAGCCAAGATGCGATCTTCAACTGTGTCCTTGACCGTTAACCTTGAAACAGTAACAGGACGTGTCTGTCCTATTCTATGAGCTCGATCAACTGCTTGATCTTCTGTGGTGGGATTCCACCAAAGATCCAAAAGGATTACACGGCAAGCAGCAACCATGTTAAGACCAAGATTTCCAGCTTTTAGGGACATTAACATGACATCCACCTACACAACAAAATTATGTTAAAAGAAGGAAAGGAGTCAACAGTACAGGTATAAGAATTTCTCACATTTCTATTGGCACGGCTTTAGGAACAGTATATGAACATTACAGAAAACTAAGATACTGATCTTAATAGTAAGAAACTACAATACTGGTAACTGATTGTTCGAGAAGTGAATCAACAGAAGAAAGTTTAATAAGGGCACTCATGAGAATAAACTGCAAGCTATGCCAATGATAACAGACACAAGATTGGTGAAACAAAGAAGTTAATATTGATAAACAGTAGTCTCAAGTAAAAAGAAAAAGAAGTTCTCTCAACAATTGATTAAAATGATAGATGCTTTGGGGTAAAGGTTGTGCATAACAGCAAATAAACCCCTTTTCTAGATCAAGACAGATGCTATTCCTTGTCTCAAGCAATTGCACACACATCAAACTAGTTATGCGTTCAAGCAACTACTTAATTTAGAATGTTATGCATTCAACATAAACTTCACAAAAACGTCAGGTTTGATAGGCAGCATTTGTTTGCCAATTAGAGGAACTGACTGCCTATTTAGAAGAAATTGTAACATAGCGGTCAATAACTTCACCTTCAAACACAGATGCTATAACCTGTGACTGCCATGTCCGTAGGTTTAGAAGAAATTGTAACATAGCGGTCAATAACTTCACCTTCAAACACATATAATAGAAAAGGTAAAATGATATAAACATAAATTGGATCATGACCTCAGGATCAGTGTTGAAATCTTTGACACCCTTGTCCCGAGCAGCTATTGACATAGTGCCATCAAGCCTTCGATAATTGATGCGGGCTTCCTTTAATGACATCTCCATTAAGTCCAACATGCTAGTCCATTGTGAAAAAATAATAGCCTTTTCGGGTACATTCTCCTCCGTATTCAAATCAAGAACAGCTGAAGATGCAGGACCCATATCGCATTCATCCAAATCAAGTAGCTCTAAACACCGCCTCATTGATATACAATATGCCTTCACAATTTCAAGAGTGGACTTGATTTTTGATGATATGTAGCTACTCTTTAGGACCTTACTGTCATCCAATTCCAGTGATACAGGGTTACCCCCGTCTGCATCAATAGATAAGCATCTCCTCAAGGTAGATCTGGAATATACAACATCAGCACCCAGTGCTGCTTTGCATTCATGGACAGGACACGTATTGTCTTCCCCAGTTAAATTATCAGACACACACTGGTAACAAAAGACGTGTCCACAGATCGTGACCACAGCATTCTCAGGAGCATCCTGTAGTACATAAATCAATTAATTTTCATCAGGTTCTTGTGCATGACAACTGCCTTCACTATACGCGTGAGCACACACGCTGCACATGCACACACACATATATATAATAATATCAAGAAATTGCTAGGAAATTCCACCCTGATACATGACTTTTGTATTATAAATTATATTAAAGGGATTACGAGGATCAGCAATACCAAACTGCCTGTCCCTTCCTTACCAAGGGCATAATCAACTTCACATAAAAGCTAACAATTTTTAACAGTAAAATAGCATTAATATTGATGATCGAAAGGATCTTATGAAGAGACCTGTAACATCATGCTACCCTATCTACATGATGATCCAGGTATCCTAGAACAGCAATATAACAATAATTGAGCAATCATCAAATGCTAACTGATAACGATAATTATTTCCTATCTTCTTGAATTGCTAACTGAAATTACAGAATCTCAAATAATTTTCAGTTCACATGACCAGGGAAGATTCTTAGGCATGATTATTGAATAAAACCTATTTTTTAATTGGGGGCAGAGGTGGAGGAGGGTACTCCAGCCTGTTGTCTTGTTGTTTTGATAGTCTCTTTCAGTTAAACTTGATCAGGACTAAGATCCCATGAATACTATTGGCTGATAGAAAGCAGTTAATAGCAGAACATCCAGAACATCAAGAGACACAAAAATGATATGACAGCTGCAGAAGTTTATAAATCAAGAAACAATATATCAAATTAAGAACTTACTCTGCAAACAAGACATATGGCTGTTGAAGTTTCCAATGATTTAAGTAAAGATTCTAGCATATCCCTGGGGAGCATAGAGGCCGAGTCAGAGGAGAGTTTTCCAACAGGGTCTGAGTTGAGCCCTTTGACAAGTAATGGGTGGTCACAAGCTTGGCGAAGGCGCAAAAGCATCAAGAGAATATTCGCATAATTTTGATTAACTGTACCAGCAGCAGCATAAGCCTGCAAAATAAGTACTTTTTCAGAATCCACAGTTTTCTCTACATAATGCACTCAATCCAAAGAAAAAGAGTGAATGGAAAGGAAAAGTCTGTTTCGTGTGCTAATGGATTTCCTAAATATAAATATCCTCAAGATCTAATCAATCATGAGCCAAGATTTGATTTTTGTGTACAGTAGCAAATTTCTTCCTTACTTAAGTTAGCATTCTACTTTCAAAAGGTTGGAGTATGCATGAGCGGATAGGAACATACACAGATACAAGAGACAATGAGCCAGACAGACCTTAAACTGCTTGCGCGAATCGATTTCAAGTTTTTCGTAGAAAGCCCGTTCTTCAGAAGAGAACTCTACTTTCGTCAAATGTACCCTTTTCTCAGGTAGGTTTATTATAGGGCGACCATCGATGATAGTACCTACACAATTAAAAAAAAAAGGATTACAGTCATTTCTAATGTGATTCTATAGACATTGTAAAAACAAATCTATTACCACGTGCAAGTATGCAAGCTAATCAGAAAACAAATAATAAGATGAAATCAGTGTATATTATCATCCTTGAACTTAAACTTGAATATTGCAAGCAAAACTCGAAACAAGAAAAAAAAAAAAGAAATTGCTGAGATTTCTCAGTAATGCATACAGATTTGAGATAAAGGTGGTATGAAGCTTATTATGAATGACAATGAAACCATCAACACTCGGGCAATAATTAAGATATGTAAAATAAATTGAATGAATGATCAATTACACATGAATCACCTTTTGTTCGGCGCAACATTATATTTCTTAAGACAATTTGAAGCTTCTGGTAACCTTTATGTGAATCTCTCGCAATAAAGGACTTGATAGAGGAGGTAAAGGTTTTATACTTGTCGTATGGATCGTATCTCAAAAATCTGAAATAGCTGAATAATTCATCTATAGAATTTTGTATTGGTGTTCCAGATAAGCACCATCTTCGCTTAGCTCTAAGGCTACAGCAGGCTCTAGCCACTTGTGTTCTGTGATTTTTTATTGTTTGAGACTCATCCAAAATAACCCTAGTCCATTTCACCTTTGCTAATGTGCCACAATTACTATCAAAATCAGCTATATCAATCTCTTTTTTACCCTTCTTGGATTTTTTATTAGCCAACGCCTTTTTCCGTTTCTTATCCACAGAAAATGCAGAAGATAATCCATAACGCTCTCCATCCTTTTGTTCTTCACCGTCCTCTTCAACCAAAGGCTGCTTTGGAACTTCGTTTGTCACAATAGCGTATGTTGTTAAAACTGCATCATATTTTGCCAAAGCAGCAGCACTCTTGGTTCTATTGCCTCCATGATAAAGCAGAACAGTCATTTTAGCTTCAGCCATAACTTTCTCATCCAGCTCCCTGGCCCACTGTCTAAGAACACTAGCTGGGCAAACAATCAACGTACCAGCTGTAGGCCTCCTGCTTTGGAATCCCTTAATTGAATTACTCGCTTCCGGAAGTATTGCCAGATCTTCAGATTCTTTAATCTGGTTTGCATCATCAAGATCAACGCAAACACTAACTGCACCATCTTCATCCACACTCAAGGCTTCAGTTTTCATATTAGCTTTAGCTTTTTTTTCCGAAGACTTCTGCATCAGCATGAGGGCGATCATTGAAATAGTCTTACCCAGACCCTGCGGCATGGAAATTTAAAAGGAATCCTTAGTGCCAAGCCAAAGCTACAAAAAGTGGAAACTGAAAAGGAAACTTAAAAGGAGAAATTAAGATATAAACATCCTGACCTGATCATCAGCCAAAATTCCCCCAGCACATAAACCAGATTGTTCCTTACTAAGCATCCATTGTAAAGCAATTTTCTAAAAAGCGAGAAGGTCAATGCCTAAAACCAAAAAATACTAAAGGCAATTAAAGAATTTTGAACATAAGTGGATATGGACCTGATGCCTAAGAAGAGAAACTGACAAGAGACCATCAGGCATAGTAGCTTCGGTTTTAGGTTGATGAAGATCCTGCAAGTATTGATTTTTAAAATCAAGAAAGGTCACCATGAAGAAAAATGAATATTACACATTAAATAATACCTGCACAGCTGCTTGAAAAACAAATCTCTCGTCAGCTCCTGCAGCCCTTTCATCACCTACCCCAATCTGGTGCAGGGGATCATTTGGACCAGCAAATGTGGTGGATAGAGACTGTTTTCCGGGATTCATAGACGGAGGTAATTGTCTACTTCCTCTTTTCTCATACAATGATGAATCATTCCCATTGCCACGGAAAATATTTTCATTTATAGAGTTCTTTCCATTAGAAGGATTTGACCAAGCTGCAGACTGGTAAGATTTTCCATACGAATCCCGAATATCACCTGCACCAACATTTTCTACTAGGTTGCGTGATTGCATGTTAGACGTAAACGGCTGAACAGAAGCAGGAAGGGCCCTCTTCATTGATTGATGAGAAGAATTATTTGAACCAGATGGTAGACCAATATATTGACCCATCCTTGAGCTTGAAGATGAGGTAGAAGGCTGACCAGATGGTAGACCAATATATTGACCCATCCTTGAGCTTGAAGATGAGGTAGAAGGCTGAACGGATGCAGGGAGGACCCTCTTTGAGGGTAGATCAGGAGAACGTATTTCAAGGCCTGTAGAAGATCGACCAGAATTACTTGATTCAGCTCTCTGGTCAAAATTTCTATCCACCCTAGAACTTGAAGCTGCACGATTTGCTGCAAAATTCAATCGCTTATCCGGTCTTGATGAAACTTCATCTTGCATCTTGGAAGAAGAAGGTTCTTTACGAGAAACGCCATTGGAACCTGCAGTTCAATTTAAAGATTATCCAATCTATATATAGTTCTATCAACGAGATTTATATCCAATAACTCGGGTGTTACCTGCCAAATTAGGACTACTTGAAGATGCCCAGTGTGGAAGGGTTCTGGTTCTGACAGACGAGCTGATCTCTCTCCCTGGAGACTCATCTCTATAATTGTCTATTTCTCGTAAATCTGAATCACTGTCCGACGAACTGATATCTATAGGATCCACTGAAGCCATTGCGACAGAAGAATAATTATTGGGGGAGTTTACCAAATCAGGCGTGCAGGCAAATGCTGAACTAACCTGCAATTCAAACAATAAACACCTCAAAATTTATAGAGTTATTGCATATGCACAGGCAAACTTTCTGCAAGAAACACCTTCACTTACTATGCGCTTCAAATAATCAAGTAATCCACCAAGTATTGTGTTTCTACCGTTGAATCTTAATGCATTAGCCACAAGATCCTCATGTTCGGGCATCTAACGAAGATATGCACATCAATTGCCTGAAGACAAGAGAGAATCTCAAATCAACACAATGTGCAAGCCTAGGCAAATTAGCAGCCCCAACTTAACAACAGGAAATCTAAAACAGAGACAAACTGGAGTAGCCAACTTAGTTGACTATTCACTTTACTCAAGAAAACGACCTTATATATGACAACAACAATACAAAAAATTGAGAATGAGTAATTATAAAGCGAGTATAAGTGTAATTCAACTACATGCATGAATGATAATCAAAAAAAATAAAAATCTAGAAGTCAATCCAAACACTCAGAAAGTTCAAGAAAATTCTCAGTTCCATGAATCCTCCCTAAAAACTGCTTCTCCCGTTTGTTGCATACGGAAGGAAAACACTCCCAAAAAAAGGGGGGGAAACATTTCAATGAGAATTGGGGAAAAAAAAGACGGAAAAGAACGAAAAAAAATTCCATACAATTCCATTCAGTAACAAATAAAATGATACAGAACACTGGAATTAAAGAAGTATCGCATGCTTCTGAGTGGAAAATCGGGAGCAAGAGCGGAAATCTCACAAACCTATTATTGAGCGAAGCAGACGCAGGTTCTTCATAAATTAAAAGGCGTAAGAAATCAATGGCGGAGTAGAAATGTTGTTGGGGCGAGTGATGGAAACCCTAATTTAGAAAAGGGAGAGCAGAGATGAATTGGGTTACATCAGTGTTGGATTTGGGGGAAGGGTGGGGGGTAGTGGCATTGGCTTTCAGAGTTTAAACTAGCGCTGTCAGAATCATGGTTCTTTTAAATCTTATTTTGAGCCTCCGTCCTTGCGTAGCAGTAGTAGACTTGTAGTACTAGGATTCGCTGGAATTGAGATGGTCGTTTGCAGGGAACCGTCGGATCACTTCATTGGCATTGAGAGGGTTATTGGGAGGTTTCGCTGGGACTGAGATGGTCGTTTGTAGAATGAGAACCGTCGGATCACTTTGTTGAGATTGAGAGGGTCATTGACAAATTTGCTGGGATTGAGATGGTCGTCTGCAGAAAGGGAACCGTAGGATCACTTCATTGGGATTTTGAGAGTCATTACAAGGAGGAGAATCGTAGTATTACATACATACGCGCGGGTGTGTATGTATTCTCTGAGGTCCTGAGGATACAAAAACAACTATCACGCAGATTATTCACTATTTATATTTATTTTTATAGGAATGATAAGAAAAATAATTTTTTTATTTTTTATTATTTCATATATATTATCTTGTTGAAATGATACTTTTAATTTGTTAATATATTTTTAAAGATATTACCCAACACCATTTCCATTATATAATTTAATATCTCATACTTTTAGTCATGTATTTTACTATACATAATATTCCTATATTTTACTTTATTAATGTAAATTAGAGATAAATTTATTATTTATTATATTATATCATTAAATAATGCATGATAACAAAAATGAAATAATATATCATTTGAATTATCATTAGTAGCTTACACTTATAACAAAAATATTTAAATAAATTTATTATTCTCTTTTATTTATGTCATTTTATCATAAACATAATAATAGACGAGCCGTTTATTTGTTAAGTAGTACTTTTGTAATTTTTATTCATAATAGAAAATTTATACCACAAGATATACATATTGATATCACAAGATATACTTATGATACACAAGATATACTTGTGCCACAGTGTAAAATGTGAGTGAATACAACCAGTGGTATCATTGATTATATCATGTGGTATAAATTTCATACGATTAAACTTATTCAAATAATTTTTTGTGTTATTTAATTTTTATTTTGTCATTTCATTTATCCTACTAATGTTTGTTCTAGTGTTGACAAATATTTAATAATTTTATATTAAAATTATATACTATATTATGCTACCCAACTTAATATATGACAATAAAAAAAATAAAAATAAAACAAGCAGAGGGAGGGAGTCCTTTCCCAATCAATTTTCACCATTAGTGGAACATACTTTTTAAAACATATTTGTAATTGGTTGAATATTGAGTGTTAAAATTTTGATATTTTTATATAAATATGTGAAAATTTTGAAAATAAAGTTAAATAGAGATTTTCATTTATAGCGAGCACAATGTTTGGGGGTGGACGGGAAAAAATGTGAAAAGTGTTTGGAGATGGATGGAATATTGAAGTTTAATATTGGTGGTTTCTTTCTAATAAAGTTTTTAATTTTTACGATAAGACAAATTCTTGTATATATCAATTGTACTCTGATCTTGGGGTGTAATTTTTTAATAGGATTTTGATCAATATTAATTATTTTTGCTGAAGAATGCATTATTTCTATAAAATAGTAGTAAATGTGCATCAATTGCATAATGACAATTAAAAATGCATTGTTTCTATAAAATAGTAGTAATTGTGCATCAATTGCATGATGTAAACTTAGTCACACTAAGTTGCACCTTCAATAATTGCTTGTCCAACATTTGATTATGAAGAAGGTATTGTGTACATATTGTACAATATACACTACTAATCAATAATATTAAGATGTTTGATTTGTTGTAAGGAATGAAAATCATAATGGTAATTAAAGTGAGGAATTGAAGAAATTAGCTCATGTAATTTTATTGTTTTGTTGATACCAGGAATTGAGATGGTCGTCTGTAGGAGGGGATTGAGAGGGTCATTGGGAGGTTTCGTTGAGATTAAAATGGTCGTCTGCAGGAGGGGAACCGTCGGATCACTTCATTGGGATTGAGAGTGTCATTTGAAGGAGGGGAATCGAAGGATCACACACATACGCGTGGGTCTGTATGTCTGTATTCGCTGAGGATACAAAAATAACTATCCACGCGGATTATCCACGGTTTATATTTATTTCTATAGGAATGATAAGAAAAATATTTTTTTATTATTTCATATATATTATCATGTTGAAATGATACTTTTAATTTGTTAAAAATTTTGATTCGATATTGTAATGTATTTTTAAAGATATTACCCATCACCCTTTTCATTATATAATTTAATATCTCATACTTTTAGTCATGTATTTTACATTTTTACTATACGTAATATTCCTATATTTTACTTTATTAATGTAAATTTAGAGATAAATTTATTATTTATTATATTATATTATTAGAGATAAATTTATTATTTATTATATTATATTATTAAATAATGCATGATAACAAACATGAAATAATATATAATTTGAATTATTATTAGTAGCTTACACTTATAACAAATATTTAAATAAATTTATTACTCTCTTTTATATTATGTCATTTTATCATAAACATAATAATAGCCGAGCCATTTATTTGTTAAGTAGTACTTTTGAAATTTTTATTTATAATATGAAATTTATACTATAAGATATGCATACTGATATCACAAGATATACTTATTGATACCACAAGATATATTTGTGCCACAGTGTAAAATGTAAGTGAATACAAGTATACAACCAGTGGTATCAATAATTATATATTATGGTATAAATTTCATACGATTAAACTAGTTCATATAAATTTTTGTGTTATTTATTTTTTATTTTATCATTTCATTTGTCCTGCTAATTTTTGTTCTAGTTTTGACAAATATTTAATAATTTTATATTAAAATTTATACAGTATTATGCTACCCAACTTAATATATGACTAAATGTTCCCAAAAACAAAAAAACAAGAAGAGGGAGAGAGTCCTTTCCCAATCAATTTTCACCATTTGTGGAACATACTTTTTATGAAATATGTGTAATTTGTTGAATATTGAATGTTAAAAATTTGACATTTTTATATAAATATGTGAATAATTTAAAAATAAAGTTAAATAGAGATTTTTATCTATAGTTAGCAAGTACAATATTTGGGAGCGGACGGAAAAAAATGTGAAACTTGTTTGGAGATGGATGGAATATTAAAGTTTAATATTGGTGTTTTCTTTCTAATAAAGTTTTTAATTTTTACGATAAGAACAAACTCTTGTATATATCAATTGTAATCTGATCTTGGAGTGTAATTTTTAATAGGATTGTGATCAATATTAATTATTTTTGCTGAAGAATGCATTATTTCTATAAAATAGTAGTAATTGTGCATCAATTGCATAATGTAAACTGATTCACACTAATGTTGCGCCTTCAATAATTGCTCGTCCAACATTTGATTATGAAGAAGGTATTGTGTACATATTGTACAATATACACTACTAATCAATATTAATATTAAGCTGCTTGATTTGTTGTAAGGAATGAAAATCATAATGGTAATTAAAGTGAGGAATTGAAGTAATTAGCTCATGTAATGTTATTGTTTTGTTGATACCAGGAATTGAGATGGTCGTCTGCAGGAGGGGAACCGTCGGATCACTTCATTGGGATGGAGAGTGTCATTTGAAGGAGGGGAATCGTCGGATCACATACATACGCGCGGGTGTTTATGTGTGTATTCGCTGAGAATATAAAAACAACTATTCACACGGATTATATTTATTTTTATAGGAATGATAAGAAAAATAATTTTTTTATTATTTCATATATATTATCATGTTGAAATGATACTTTTAATTTGTTAAAAAAATTGATTTGATATTTTAATATATTTTTAAAGATATTACCCATTACCCTTTTCATTATATAATTTAATATATCATACTTTTAGGGTGTGTTTGCAAGAGATTAAAAAAATGTAGAATCACTTTTTATTGGGATAAGTTGGGTCTCACCAACTTCCAAAAAAAAGTGATTCTTCACTTTTTTAATCTATCGCAAACACACCCTTAGTCATGTATTTTACTATACGTAATATTCCTATATTTTACTTTATTAATGTAAATTTAGAGATAAATTTATTATTTATTATATTATATCATTAAATAATGCATGATAACAAACATGAAATAATATATAATTTGAATTATCATTAGTAGCTTACACTTATAACAAATATTTAAATAAATTTATTACTCTCTTTTATATTATGTCATTTTATCATAAACATAATAATAGCCGAGCCGTTTATTTGTTAAGTAGTACTTTTGTAATTTTTATTTATAATATGAAATTTATACTATAAGATATACATACTGATATCACAAGATATACTTATTGATATCACAAGATATATTTGTGCCACAGTGTAAAATGTGAGTGAATACAACCAGTGGAATCAGTAATCATATCTTGTGGTATAAATTTCATACGATTAAACCTGTTCATATAAATTTTTGTGTTATTTATTTTTTATTCTATCATTTCATTTGTCCTACTAATTTTTGTTCTAGTTTTGACAAATATTTAATAATTTTATATTAAAATTTATACTGTATTATGCTACCCAACTTAATTTATGATTATATGTTCCCCAAAAAAAAAAAAAAATCAAGCAGAGGGAGGGAGTCCTTTCCCAATCAGTTTTCACCATTTGTGGAACATACTTTTTAAGAAATATGTGTAATTATTTGAATATTGAGTGTTAAAAATTTGATATTTTTATATAAATATGTGAATATTTTAAAAATAAAGTTAAATAGAAATTTTATCTATATCGAACACAATATTTGTGGGCGGACGGGAAAAAATGTGAAAAGTGTTTGGAGATGAATGGAATGTTGAAGTTTAATATTGGTGTTTTCTTTCTAATAAAGTTTTTAATTTTTACGATAAGACAAATTCCTGTATATATCAATTGTACTCTGATCGTGGGGTGTAATTTTTTAATAGGATTGTGATCAATATTAATTATTTTTGCTGAAGAATGCATTATTTCTATAAAATAGTAGTAATTGTGCATCAATTGCATAATGACAATTAAGAATGCATTGTTTTTATAAAATAGTAATAATTGTGCATCAATTGCATGATGTAAACTGATTCACACTAATGTTTGCACCTTCAATAATTGCTCTTCCAACATTTGATTATGAAGAAGGTATTGTGTACATATTGTACAATATACACTATTAATCAATAATATTAAGCTGCTTGATTTGTTTTAAGGAATGAAAATCATAATGGTAATTAAAGTGAGGAATTTAAGAAATTAGCTCATGTAATTTTATTGTTTTGTTGATACCAGGAATTGAGATGGTCGTCTGCAGCATGGGATTGAGAGGGTCATTGGGAGGTTACGATGGGATTGAAATTGTCGTCTGCAAGAGGGGAACCATCGGGTCACTTCATTGGGATTGAGAATGTCATTTGAAGGAGGGGAATTGTCGGATCACATACATACGCACGGGTGTGTATGTGCGTATTCGCTGAGGATACAAAAGCAACTATCCACGCGGATTATTCACTATTTATATTTATTTTTATAGGAATGATAAGAAAATTAATTTTTTATCTCATGGATTTTTTGTCCACATTCTTCAACAAGTGTGAAATAGTGAAATTTTCTCCAAATTTAAAAATGTAGGATTCATTATTCCTCTAGTGAAGATCATTTTATGATGATGACATTTCTTTGCCGTCTGAATGAGCAACCTAAATAAAACTTGTTCATTTTGAAAAGTAACTTAAAACATTTACACACGACGTGAGTCAATTGTGGTCTCCTCATAAGTCATAAAACAAAAGCATCAGATTCACAACCTTTGTAACACCTCCAGTCTGGCATTAGTAAATACATAAACATACACAAAGAGCAAAATTTGATCCTCAAATATAACATTAAGCCCCTAAGTACTGCTATTCAAAGCAAAAACCTTGGAACACTAGCCAAACATTCTTCTCTTATTCATATAGCATGAGAAAGAACACTGATAAACGGCGAAAAGAGGCTCACTTAGAAGTTGATTCACTTGTTTGGAAGTCATCAACTCTGATCACCAGCTTCTCCTTAACTTCATCTGATCCTTCCACACCACCACTCTTTTTCCCTCCCTCGACACTTTGGGACCCGGTCAACCTGGCCAAAACGACAAACGACATCCCACCAAGAACATTGTTCAAGCATCTCAAGATCACAACAGAGGTCTTGAATACAAAGGGGGGAAGCCCCTTAGCAAGCAAATATTCAATTCCATTCAGAGTTTGGTATCTCAAATTACTGCTAACTCCCATATGGGCAGCCCAAGTCGCAGCATTCAAAAGTGTCGGGGGAGCTTTGTTTGGCGTCTCAAAGTTGGGATCCATCTTTTTCCTTATCATGATCAGCCCGTTTGAAATTGCAGTCCCAACAAGCCCAGCAGCAAACCCAACAGCAGCAAACACGGTGCCTTTATACACCAACGTACCCAGCCTACTCACCAAACTGTAAGGCCCTGGTTCAAACATATGGCTCGTAGGAGAACCAGCAAAGATTGATGGAAGAGTTTGGGCAGAAGATGACATGGTTGGGGCCAATAGATACATGAGCACAAAATTCAAAATAGAACCAACTACAAGTGTGGAGAATACGAAATCTAGTTCGTTGAGGCCAAAATTGGGACGAGATGCCATATCTCCAAGAACACAAGCTGTTACGCCTACCAACTCTTCCATGAGAACTTTAAATGGAAACTGAGGATCAGCAGCAACCCTCGACCTCCATCCATTAATAAATGCCCCAATAGGTCCAAAACTATCCAATGAAGAACTCGGTTCATCGGAGTCTCCACCACCGCCACCACTCCAGCCTCCACTGCCATCATTTCCACCACCATTACCCTGTCCAATCCCAACGCCACTGCCACCACCAGTACTAGCAGCACGGGGAACATAAAGTCTTGGAATTAAATTAGAATTTGTTTGTCTAGAATCACTGCATTGCAGTAAGGGATAGTGAAGGTTATTACGGAGAGTATTATCGACGAATCTGGGGGTTAAATTGGTGGCTGGGTGAGTGGGCATGAGGTGGCGATAGTGGCCGGAAAGCGGAGAATAACGGAGCTGCGACATCGTTGCCATCTATAATCCAGATTGAACAACACAAAATCAAAAAATAAACACTAATACACAAATCGCTAATCAGAAAAACGGCACCAAGGAAGTAATTATTTAACAGCAAGTATTAGATATGAACAAACACGGAATCTGGAGAGAAAAACAGCAGAAAATGGCATGAACACGGAGAACGAAAATCACGAGTATTTCTATCGTATATTTACTGAATTGCATATGCACGATTCGAGCAAACGAAAAGTCGGGATCACATGAATACCATGAAGAGCAATCTGAAAAAACGGAGCAAATTCAAAGAAGGGTACCTTGTGTAGAGCCGAGATCCGTGTAACTGCAGAGGAGGAGAAGCACCGAGGATCAAAAGTGTGCAGTAATGTAGAGTGCTGCTACCAGTATCAGTGTTGAGTAGTTGATGTATTGAACTACTAAAATCCAAAAAACCCTAGATGCCAATTTTAACTTTCTTTCCCCTTTCTCGTTTTTATTTCTCGGGGTTTTGGCCGCCACTGAAGAGACCGTCTCTGGCGACAGAGAGTTGGTATACGAGATTATGTTCAACCTGTCAAAAACCCTACGGGCATGTATGTTTTTTTATTCACGGAATAGACGCAGGACCTTGCAATTACTATATTTTTTTTAGATCTTTTAAATTTCAACTCACAAAATTTCTATTTCATAATTTTTATTTTACATATTTTATTCATTACACTTTAAAAAAAAATCGTACATCTAAAAGTACCACAAACTTTTGGGAGACTGAGGTAGTAGTTTTTAAATTTCAAACTTAATCCACACCTAAAAATATTTATCACACCTGTTATAACTCTTTCCAACACAATACACATAAAATATATATTATACCTATCATTATATTTATAATATCAATTATTATCTCACCCTGATTTGACATAAAGTAATATACTACCCTACCAAAATTCCAAAACAAACACATTACTATTCATCAAGATTTTCACATCTCATAATTTCAAAATTATAATTTGCTACACACACCTAAATCTCAAAATAAACATACTTTACATGTTACTCCTAAGTCCTAACCAGAGATGTTAAATTGGTCACGGACTGTTAGCCTAATCCATTTAGCCCTAAAAATTATAGAGTTGAGTCTGAATATATAGTGAACTGTTTAAAATTGGATTTTTTCATAAGTTTATGGATAATATTTGAATAATTTCGCATTATAATTATGACTTTTGTATTTTATATTAAAATGTAGAAAACATTACAAAATTGTTGACAAAATTGACACTAATTACAAATTGATTATGTGAAAAAAAAAAAATTCTGTGCAGAAAGAAATTATACTTTTGTATAAATATTGTAAATTAATTTGTAAATATAGTTATTTTTTGAACCAATATGCAAATACCCCTAATTTTTTTTAAAAATTATCTTGAGCCCGTTGGTAATCTGTTTAGTCCGCGGACCGCTAGGGTTAGGATTAGGTTCCAAATATTAATGGTTCTATAAGAACGAACTGCTAAAAACTGAAATCATTTAGGAATAGTAATGTTGAATATAGTTATGTTCAAAATTAATGTATTTTAAATATAACACGAGATATTACTCATTAGTTATTTGATTATTATAAATTGAAATTAAGGCAAAAGGATAGATAAATATCCTAAAATAATTCAACCAAAAAAGAGAAGTTGTTCAAATACATAATAGGCAGAGAGAGAAAATGTACAACAAAAAATCTTGCAAACAGTATACAGTGAACATACATTAATTTTGACAATTGTAGAAATTTTCCAATTATATTTTCCTCGAGTTCCACCTATTTTCTCTCACACACACATATATATATATGAGTAGATATTATGTGAGTAATACTCACCGTAATAATTTCATGAACGACATATTTTACTTCACGCAGTAACACACATTTCGGTGTGTAGTGTTAATTCATATGCAGTGTAGTGTTAGTTCATATACAGTGTGATATTAGTTCATATATAATATGATTTTAGTTCATTCACTATGACATACTACATGTGGTGTTAATTCGTATATAGTGTGGTGTTAGTTTATATACATTGTCGTGTTAGTTTATATACAGTATTTTATGTCATTTATCTCTAAAATAATTATATCTCAAAATACTTAGAATAAATTGTTGTTCACCATAAAATTTATTGTGTGTATCATTCACATAATACTTTGCATATATATATATAAATTAATAAAATAAGTAACATATATTTTGCTTTTAAATTTATATTTAAAATTTTAAACATACTTTAAATTTGTATTCTAAAATTTTAATATTTTTATTAAAATTTATGCATCTTACATTTCCATCTTTATGTAAGTTAATAGCAATTATTGAGAATATATTGAATTAAAACAAAATAACGGGAAGGAGGAGCTTTGAGAATCCTCGACCAAATGGGCGTTAGTGCAATTTATTTTCCTCGACCAAATGGGGATTAATTTCCCGTGAAAGTCAGCAGGTATGGAAATGAGAATTGACCTTCCATCCCGTCCCACTAACATTGATATTATTTTAGCTTACACGTTTCAATTATAATGATATAGTATGTTATTTGACTAGGGGTGGAGCAAATATCGAAAATACCGGTATACCGTACTTACCATACCGAAAAATACCGAATTTATCGAAAATTTCGGTATACCGAAAATTTCGGTACGATATGATACCATACCGATATTTTCGGTACGGTATCGGTATAGAATTTTAAAATTTTCGGTATACCGGTATATACCGAAATACCGAAATATTTTCGGTATAAACCGGTATACCGAAATATTCCGGTATATCGATTATTTTCGGTATACCGAAAATATTTCGGTATCTCAGTATACCAGTATATACCATTTTTGTAATTTAATATTAAAATTTAATATTAAATTTTATTTTATTTAATTAAAATTATACTTAAATTATTCGGTATGGACCGGTATGACGGTATATACCGGTATGGGCGGTATACCGACATAGTCGGTATTTCGGTATGGACCGGTATTTCGATATAGATCGGTATATATCGAAATAGGTACGGTACGGTATACCAAAATTTTCGGTACGGTATACGGTATGCATTTTTGGTATACCGAAATTTCGGTATACCAAAATTTGGTATACCGAAAATTTCGGTACGGTATCGGTATGCCAAAATGCATACCGAAAATTTCGGTACGGTATACGGTATGGGCGGTACGATACGGTATGCCACCCCTATATTTGACCCTTTATGCCCAATTGCACGTTACAAATGGTGCACATAAATCAACGCCTTAAGCCACAACTTTATAACTCAATATTATAAGCAAGAAATTTACAGGAAAAGCTTCTAAAAGAAAAGGTAGAGTGTACAAATGGAAGAAATAAGATTGAAAAAAAATTAGAAATGCATGAACAAAAGTAAATTTCTCTTATCAGACTGTCATAAGAACTTACCAAGCCCCTGTCTTCAAAAAATGCTGCTTCATGTAATAAATAATAAAAAACAAGCAATCATCTTTCATACAAAGCAAGAGATCTTACATATATAAATCATTTATAAGAAAGAAAATGTATACAACTAAAAAAAAGGTAGGAAACACCTATCTATGAAAATAGACTAATGATAAATATAAAGTATCAAACCTTGTGATCATCATAAAATATTAACAGTCATCTCAAACACGAAATTGCCCACTGCTCGATACACCTATACTCGACCCAAGGCAGCACAATGAGGCTGATAATGGAGACACTTTCGAGCAAAAATGGAAAAATCGAACTGCACACAATCATATCATTCACAGAGTAGATAGCTGCTTAGACCAATTTACAATGTATTGTTAAGAAACTCCAACTTCCCAATGCTACTCTGTACCAATAAATAGCATATAGCACACTATAAACAACTAACATAAGAATCAATCCAATGAATATGTTTGCGAGAACTTACATCACCAAAGACTAACTAAATACCAAGTATATAAGAACCACTTCCTTTCTTTTGTCTTCCACCCCAAAGCCCCTGTTGTTTCTGTATTCTGTTTCAATTAGTTAGGAAAACAATGGAACTCCACCAGAAAACCTCAACACACGGGACTAATACCTATTTGATTATATATCAACTAGGCAGGAAATGTAGACAGGGTATATGATTATGTCGTCGACTGTAAGAGTAGAGAATTCTTCAACATCTGGTGGAGTTAATATTTTAACGTCCTGTTTTGGCACGCTTCATTCCACTGGTATTGAAAGGTGAGATGCTGCCACTCGGTCCAGGACTCTCTTCTCTAAAATTTGAATTTAGCATGGCTAGCTCACGTAATTGCTGTCGTTTTATGAAGTCCTGTGACTCGTCCTGTACGAAAGCCAGGTATAAGAATACAGAATTGCAGAATTGAACAAGATGTTCAACGATTTAATCCAGTTATCATAAAGACTAATCACAGTTAATGGAGACTGAAACACTGATCCAGACAAAGGCAACTGTTCATACTCAAACTGAGCTTTCCAGTGTTCAACAATTTGCAGGGAGCTCTAAAAAACCTGTAGTATATCCATATCATGTTCAAATCTGAGGCATAACTTTATCACTACATATAGCTTTTCAAAATTTTAAGTCATGAAAAAAAAGTGAATAATCTGTTTCCCCAGAAGAAAGCATAAACAAAAGGTCTGCCACACGTACCACCGGTTTCAGCAATTCTTCAATAATCTCCTGTGCTTGCCTCAGCCTGATATCAACGATATTGGCTGGCAAATCCGCCTCAATTAGGATATGGAGTGGTTCGTTAAGGTGCTCATAGCCAGGTCGTCCCCTTAGCTTCTCTTCCTGCAAATTCACACATAAAGGAAATCAAGATTTGCTTGATTACAAACATAAATAATGTCAATCAGCAACAATCATAGAATTTGGCTGCAAGTATGCACAATCCTCTACCATTACATAGTTGTTCATAATTAGTCATTATACTTTACCACAGAAAAAACATACATGTTGTGTTACCTTGTCAGGGTCCTTTATTGAGCCATTTCCTCTAATATAGACACGGCATCCTGTGGTGACTTCCACACGTTTCAGAGAATTTCCTCTAGGGCCCAAAAGTCGCCCAACAAAGTTAAACTATGGTGCCATTAAAAAAAACATGTTTCTTAGAAAATGAGGAATAGATGCTATCACGAAAGGAAACACAAAGCCAGCTTACACGATGATCTTACATTAGGGTAATTGTCCACAGGAATTTCAAGGCGCAAAATCCTCTTCACAGTGTAAGAACTGGGACTTGCTGGTGCTCCTTGCCAATCCATGGTCATTCCAGGAGGTCCGCTCAGTCTCTGCCATGTAACCAAAAAAAGCTGAGTGAATTTTCTTAGTTTCAAACAAGAGTACATCAATCCCACTTCATTTGCTTTCCAGCCTTAAGCATTGGTGATACTGGATTCTATGCGCAATCCAAAATATAAACTATGAGTCCACAATATTGTCTAGCCATTCAGGATCCTCGTCCAAGAAAACTCTTTTTGGTGCAGCCCAGAAAACAGAGTAAGGCACTACCAATTTAACCCCTGGTAGCTCTTATAACACTATATTGCATAGTTGATTTTCTAGAGATCGAATACACATCTATTGAGTGATTTTATTGAAGTTTTACATATTTCCAGATTAAGCATAAGAAAAATAACACAACTATCAAATTGCACATGCACCTTGAGATTAATGAAATTAAAGCCGGTGGTTGACTCAGCAGTAGACCATTATGAAATTCCTAGCCAATTGTTTCAAATGTAAGCAACTAACAAGCATAAGTGCAAAAAATCGCATGCTAGAAGCACCAGGAGTGGACCAACCAATAAGCTAGGGTTAGAACAATAAGTAGGACGAAAAGACACATATGCCTTTTTTAGTATCCTAAATTAATGAGACTATGTCCACAGTTAACCAATCGTGCCAAACAGCAAAATAATCAAAACCAAACTGCACACTGGTACTCTAAGCACCCTATAGACTCAAAGGCGTGAAAACACATTAGAGGACTTATATGATCCAAAAAATTAATTACCTCCTGAGGAAGTCCATTCCATCCGCCTAATCCTGTCCCGCCAACATTTGATAAAGGGTTAGATGAAGCCATAGGGCTGGGACTTCTATGCCTCAGTCTCTCCAACTCGCCGAAGCCTTGATTTGGCATCATCCCGGTAACACGTAAAATCTCTGAAAAGATTAAAATATGTTAGGAAATAAAGGTTATGATCACCAATAGGAGATCGTTCAGGAAACTAAACAGAATGATATGTAGTACAAAGTGTCATATACTGCATCAATTTTTTTTTAATAAGAGATACCTGAGTTTCGATCCTCAACCAAATACATGTACCAATTCATGAATTCCAACCACATACAAAAACAACATTCTACACTACCATGAATTATTGATCATCTACTCCTTCGATCCACATATATAATGCTTAAAATTATAAGGGAGAGTTTTTTTAAAAAAACCAAGTATGTTACTACATTATGAACCTTGATATTGCCACATGGTGGAAGTTCTTCAACCAAAGTGACATCTTAGATGAGATTCTATTTAACGTTATTATTCCTACTTCCAATTAATTCTGAAGTCACATCACATACTATTCTTCCAGTATGATATATAAAAAAGTATTAAGCACATGCAACGCCATAGAAGATACCTCTTTCAATAAATATATAAACACCATAGTAGACACCTTAAAATTGAAAACGCTTCATTACAGCAAGTTATGGAGGTTTCATTCTCTTTCGTAACTTAGCAACCTTGCCATCGCAACAATAACATAAAGACATCCACAAGCAAAGATATGCATCTATTTGCCGCAATAGAATGGATAAACTCAACAAATTGGCTCATAGCCTCTTGCAACTTGTGGTATGTAAGAGCATCATTATAGGTATGCATATTACTCTCATTCTCAAGTTCTCTGTCTGTACAGATAAACAAGCATTCCTTGTTCTGCCAGACCAGAAGAAAATATTTTCCCTGCTTGCATTATAAACATTTAGCAGCATTGTTGGATCAAATATCCACTAGTCCAACTTCTCTTACTCAAAAGAACTAATTAAGAAGAAAAAGTTATCCAAGCTTGTATACCATCATTGAATCAAAAACTTCCAAAAGTTGAAATTTAATGACATAAAAGCTAAAGATCAGTTGGAATATTCGTAAACCTGAGCACAAAGAGTGGAAACAACACATCACCAAGCAAAAGATGATCTTTTCAAGTACACAGAGAAGATAAACAGCATACAGACATGTGCTAGATCAAAAGTTCGGCAACCAAACTAGTTGATGCACGGTCTCAATAGGCACAACCCATTATATATGAAATTCAATGGCAGAGCCCATGCTTGACAATCGTTAAACGAACAATATGTGCATAATCAAATTTTGTTGCAGAGAGATGAGCATTTGATCACAGTGAAAAGGTGCTTGCAGCAAGTGGCGAAAAACAATTACTAAGGAAACAGGGACTGTTTTCAGATCCCAACAGTACATCTAAAGAGAAAACAATCACCTTATCGTCCCCTCAAATTGCAGTAAAGAAATCACAAATTCCCGAAAACCTAGATCCAATTCATAGAGTAAGTATGAAAAAATCAGTGGGCAAAGAAGTAAAGGAAAAGGGAATAAAACCTTGATTCAGTAGCCTACTACAGATGGGAAGAACTTGCATGAACGGGCCCAGCTTCTGATGCTCCGCTAACAGCTCCGACAAATACTGATTACTAAAATTCGTTTCAGAAATCAATAATCCAATAGTAAACAGATTGTACTAAACAGAAATCACTAGAAGCGATTACAATCAAATTCAAACCTGTCTAAATCAGATGAACTTCTAATCTGTGGAGAAGCAGCCCTCGCCGGAGAGAAGGTGGGGTTGTAAAGACCCGACATGGCTTTATCAACCGAAATCTTCTCAGGGGTTTGGGGATTTTGTGGCACAGCAGAAAGTCTGAAACTCAGAGCTGACAGAGAGAAAGAGAGAGAGAGAGAGAGAGAGAGGCGACCCACAAGTGTAGAAATGTATTACTCCACTAATAAGATTTGAGCAGAAAATGAAAAACGAAAATCGGAATAATTTTTTTTCTTTCTCACCAGATTTAATAATAATAATAATAATAATAATAATGACATAATTAAAAAACATTAAAATATCTTTAGCCATCAGACTGCGTTGGACGCTACTGACAGTGGTGATGAATAAAATTTGAAGGAAGGCCTAGGTTTGTCATGTCGTGTATTTTTGTGAAACACATACATTTTTATGTATTTCTTTTAAAATTATATCTTTTTAAAGTATCTTCATACTTTTATTACTCTGATAGTTTCAGAAAATATTTACGTACTTTTTATTTGTTATTCATCCCATAAAAAAATTATATATTTAAAAATAAAAATTATTTATTAACTCTCAGTCTCCCAATACACATAAAATATTTATTAAAGTGCATTAATTATACTCCTTCCGTCTCAATATAAGTTGTTTGTTGTTTTTTGGTATACAGATTAAAATAAAACTAAAAATGTATAAGTGATGTGATGAAAAAAGTGAAAAAGTATAAGTGATGTGACGAAAAAAGTAAAAAAATATAAGTGATTTGATGAAAAAAGTGAAAAAGTAATAGAAATAGTGTAAAAAATAATAAAAATAATAATAAAAAGTGAATATTAGTTTCTAAAAAATGTAAAAAAATAAATGAAAAATATATAATGAAACGGACAAAAATGGCAAAATGAGCAACATATAGTGGAACGAAAGGAGTATTTTTTTCTTAAATCGTGTACCCAAAAACTCCCACAATATGTTTCGGGACGGAAGGAGTATATCGCTCTCACAAAGTAATACAAGTGTGAAGATAAATCTTATGGCATAGAAGTACCCATTTACTACAAAAATTAGTTATAGAAGACCAAAGTTGCGCCCAAATCGACTTGCCAAGAAAGATGCTAACAAAGATTACGACTTAAGATGAATTAAAGAAGGAAATGATTAGTGTTGCAACTAGTCTTGCGATCTAGGAGGAGATTTAACAAAGTCACGATTTTCGACAAGGAAGAATAAAGATAGATAACCAAAGTGAAAGAAAGAACATTATCTTACAAGTGACAAAATGGACAGTCAACTTACTTATGCCACCTATGAAGATTACCATGAGGTGGCACCTAGGTGCTTATGTCACCTTAATTTTCCTTGCGGCACCTATCATTAAGGATAAGGCCTATATATTTTTTCATGGTTTAGGAACTATGGAACCTGGCACAAGCTGGTTATATGCGAACATGTGTTAAGGGTAGAGTTGTTTGCCACCTGCGAGTAGCATATCTTGGCAATGAGAAAATGTGGGAATCCTTTTATGTGGAGAGTGAAATCGGCATGCAACATTTTACCTTCTTGCGAGTCCAGCAAACATCTTTTTAATGATCTTCTACCGGTGGCAAGCAATCTCAGGGGCGAAGAGGTTTTTGGGCGAGCAACCTAGTCTTTTCACCCCTGAGGTTGCTCACCACCAGTAGAAGATCATTACAAAGATGTTTGCTAGACTCGCTACAAGGTAAAAAGTTGCATGCTGATTTCACTCGCCATATGAAGGCTGCCCACATTTTCTCATGGCCAAGATATGTTGCTCGCAGGTGACGAGCAACTCTACCTTTTGCACTTGTTCACATATAGTTAGCTTGTGGCAGTTCTACAGTTCCTAAACCATGAAGAAACATATAGGCCTTATCCTTATTCATTAATGATAGGTGCCGCAAAAGGAAATTAAGGTGGCATAAGCAGCTAGGTGCCACCTTATGATAGTCTTCATGGGTGGCATATGGCATAAGCAACTAGGTGCCACCTTATGGTAGTCCTCATCTATAAATATGTATTAAATGTTATTGGACAAGATATAAAATTTTAATTATTCATATTGTTCATATTTTTTTTATATAAAAATTAGTGTAAATCCAAGCTCACGTGCACTCAATTTCGTCAAATATAAATTTTATGTGTGCACATTACCATTGTTAATAAAAGACCCACTCAAAAATAATATTATGATATTTAATTTAATGTGTTAAGTTTTATTAAAATTATTCAAAATATCTGATGTTGATAGAATTTCTTAATCGTGTTCGTTTATGTGGCTTTATAACGGATTAATCCTACCAAACAATAATCTTATGTTCTTGGATAATATAGAGAGAGAAAGTGGAGAGTTTAGAGAGAGAAAGTGCAATATATTGATCCTTGCATTCTGTGAATAGTACAAGAGAAGTCTTATTTATAGGTGTGCGAGTGTGAGACGGCACCTTACGAGCCTACGTGGCTCCCGGTGTTGACGAGGGTTCCTTACCCTCGTCTTGGTCTCTCACACTGCTTCCCATGCCATGCCTCGTCCTACTACCATGCCATAGACTAGATGAGCCTCATTAAAAACCTCGCTGTAAACCACCCTTGTGGATAAACCGGACGGAGGGAAAAAGAGCGCGCCATCGAGGTCCTATCAACTAACAGGCGAGCTCCTAGGCGAGCTCGGAGGTGGGCTTCAGCGGTTTGGGCGAGCTCTGGGGCGAGGTCTTCATCGGGATAGGGGGCGAGCTCCAGAGTCTTCAAGGGAATAGGGGCGAGCTCCTTTGGGCGAGCTACGCAGGTAAGCTGCCCCCATGTGGGCGAGCTCCGCACTTCCACGGATCTGGGTGAGTCCTGGCGACCTGCCAAACCTTCGTAATTATCTATATGCTAATAGTTGTTAGTTCGCCAGATCAACATTTGCCCCCCAACTCGCATGTGCCATGACTTCGTCAAATGTGCAGGCGAGCTGGAGAACTTGAAACCCGGCGAACTACCTTTGGGCGATTGCCGAACTAGCAGGTGAGCTCGGTCAAGGCGATTATTCTTGGTCGACGTGGTGCGGGAATCCAGGGGTCATGCACGCCTTTTGAGACCTCGATTCCCGCCCACAGTCATGTCATCTTTTAAATTTCTTGCAAACATGTACATGTACTTCCTGAAATATCACACCTCGCCCCGACGTCTATAAATAGGGTGAAGTGGATTCATTTCCTCACTTTCTGCATTTCGAATTCTCAGAGCTTTCCCGGCGATCGGTTTTTCTAGTGCTCGATAGATTTTCGAAGGCTCTTCAAGGTAGGATTCGATCTTTCTTCCCTTTTCTTCTGCCTTTTACGTGATTTTCTTTCGTTTCTTCGGGATTATTTGAACTTTGGACCGCGGACTGTGTCAAGGACCCCTTCGGACTTCCTTGACTTTAGATTGTTGGACTGTGCCGAAAACCTCTTGGACTTCTAGCAGAAAATGTCGACACACTCCTCGAGTAGAACCCTCTCGGACCAGAACCCTGACAAACGGCCAATAATTAAGGATGAGCAGCCTCAGGTTTTGTACGTGGAAATCGGCTCCAGCTCTGAGGCGACCTCGGCAGCTCGCCAGGTCTCCAGCGAGCTGCGCAGCGAGCGGCCTAGCGAGCTGCGTCCCGATCCGGAGGAAGGAGCCTCCAGCGCCGTATACCGCGAGGTATGGGAGGAAAGCGGCGAGATCGCCCAAGAGGAAAGAGTTGTCAGTGGCAACGAAGGACCCGAGGAGGTTGATGAGGGTATAACCGAGGTCGGCGAGGAGGATGACGACCTGGAGGAAGTTACGCTCGAATGGTTCCGTCGTATTGGTTTCCCGGAACCCCAGCTGGTTGAGCACCAGGTTCCCACCCAGGTCATTCATCCATTTGATTGGAACGAGTATATCGCCGAGTATGCAGCGAGCTTCCCCTGCTCGGACCGGATACCCCCTACCGACCCCACCGACTTGGAAGAAGTTGCCCCGTCAGAAACAAGGCTAGCGAGGTGGTGAACCTCATTGATGAATGCGACCTGCCCATCATACGTAGGGAGTATCGCATCCCGCTCGACATCTTCATGTATGCTCCGATGAAGAATGAGCGGGCCGACGCGCCTCCTGAGGGGATGACCGCTTTGAACGTTGATGTTCTAAGGGTCGGGCTCACACTGCCATTGCACCCGATCATCGGCCAATACCTTGCCGACAATAACTTGGCCATCACCCAGCTCACCCCGAATGCATGGAGCAACCTTCTCGCCGCCCTGTCCGTCTTCGGATTGGAGGGCTACGAGAACGCGACTACCTCGGCGGACCTGGACGAGCTCTTCGTCGTAACCAAGCGGGCGCAGGACGGTGAGGGATATTATTATTTGAAAGCTCGCCCAGGGGAAAAATTTCTCGGGGATCTACCTAATAAAGTCCGTGACTGGAAGAAGCAGTTTTTCTTCATAGGCGGAGATTGGCGAGCCTCCAGCACGTACCACTGGTGAGGTGACCGTATTCCCACTCCGGAGGGATACGGGGAAGCCAGCAGTAGGTCGCCTATTTCGGTGTGCATGGGTTGAATTAGATATACTAATTCTAATTTTCTTTCTTTTTGCAGTTCCGAAACGCCACAAATCCAGCAGGGGCAGGCTTAAGGTATCGGCCCAGTTCGACGTGGTGCGTGCAATCTGCTGTTTGAGAAGTGAGAAGGATAGGCAGGTCGCCCACCTGTGCGCGCACCATTGCCTGCGGCTCACCGGGCTCCTTACACTGCCGCACCACCTCGATATTCAAGGTCCCGAGCTCTCAGGTTTAACTCTTTGAAGCCCGCCTATGGGGGGTACAGCTCGTCCATCATGCTGACATTTGTAGTTTTTTGTGCAGGTGGTAGGTTCGTCGCTATCCCGATCGCTGAGGTCCCCGAGGCCTATCAAATCATCAAGGAGCGCTTCGAATGGGCCCACCTCGCCCCAACAGACTTGCCCCACCGTCCGTGCTCGCGCTGGAGGCGAGCAAGAAGGCAGAGCTCGCCTCCAAGAAGGGCGAGGTAGGGGGGTCGGGAACCCAAAGGGAGAAAGCTAAGGCTCCCGAGAAGTCTAAGGCTTCAGAGACCGCTCGGATCGGCCGAGGTGGGGGCGAGTTGTCGCCCCCTCCGAGCGAGGTCGGGGGAAGAAGGCGTCCCAGTGGGGCGAAGGATCCCGAGCTGGCGAGGAGGATCCCCCAGCCCGCAAGAGGACTAGGTACACGGGCCTGGTCGACGAGGAACCCGACCGTGTCGAGAGGACGTCGACGAGGTCTGGGCAGGGGTGCTCTGCTCAATCCACTGCCCCGCTAGCGGCTACGCCCATCCGGAGCTCGCCCCCCTTGCCATCTCCATTCGGGGTGTAAACCACCGATGACACGCTCCTGGGCTGGGACCCCGATCGAGATCAGTAAGTAGCTCGCCCAGTTAACCTTCATTGCCTATTATCCCTTGTTTTTCTAACATTTTCTATCTGTTTTGGTCTCACAGTTATGCCCCAATTGCCTTCCCAAATCGCCACGAGGCCCTGCATGCCTTCTAGCGGTCCCGCTCTCTAACGTCGATGCGAGGCCTCCCTCCGGGCGTAGCTCGGAATGTCGTGAGTGAGATGCCCAGGCATTGGACGACCCCGTCGGTGGCGAACATCAATAGCCAGGATCTGAAGGAGAACCTCCTCCTCTCGGCTCATCACTCGAGTAGATTGGTGCTCGCCAATCAGAAAGCCCTCAAGCAGCTCGCCGAGTTGGAGGCAGGTCACTCCGACAGAAATAGAAGGATGTTGGTGCTGGTGGACACTACTGACGAGGCGAAGAGGCAAGCACAGCTCGCCGAGGAAAGGGCTGAGGCATCACTGGCAGCCGAGCGGAGTGCCCTCCAGCAGCTCGAGGTTGTTCAACGCCGGCTCGCCAGGCTCGAGCAGGAGGCAGAGGCGAGGATAAAAGCTAAGGAAGAGGAGCTCGCCGCCCAGCTCGCCCAGGAGATCGGCAGCCATGGGATTACAAAGAAGGACCTCGCACTGCAGCGGGTTTTGGTGAAGAGCTCTAGCGCTGAGTGCGAGAGGCTAAGGGGTGAGCTGGAGGCGAAGGCTAATGAGGTTGTCGAGCTACGGAATATTGCCTCCTCCTCGCCGGATCTGGCGGCTGTGAAGGCCGAGGCCTCTGACAGAGGATGCGTCCGATGTTATATGGAGGTCTTGCGGACTCTTTGGTGGGCTCGGGCCCATAAGGACGACGAGGTCAAGGCCGTGGTGGGCGACTTCAAAGACTGTCTGGACCGGGTTCCCTTTCCCGATGGTGCCGAGCTGGACATAGGCGACCTCCCTAAGCTCGGCATCTCCCTCAACTTTGTGCCAGCACGATTCCAAATTATCAAAACAGTTGAGGTGCCGGAGCTGGACATTGGCGAGGAGGAGGTCGCCGGCGAGGAGGAGCAGGTTCCCCTTACTGTTGCGCAGCTCCAAGAAGCCTGTGGGGATGTTGTGCTGAACCTCAGTGAGTTCGACACCACCGGGCTCACTGGCAATATCACAACAGAGGCCGAACTCGCTCTCCCATCCGACCCGGTGGCCCCTGGCTCCAGCGAGGTGCCTGCCGATGCCCCTCCCGCTGCTCCAGATGTTTAAGATTTTTCTTAGATTAGCTCTTCATTTTTCAACTTGTGGTAGGTCGGAGGGTTGTGGAGCTCGCCCAGAAGGAGCTCCATTTTTGTAGCTTTTGTTTTTTTTTTGTTTAAGTAGATGTAGCTCGCCGGGCACGTGCAGCTCGCCCAGAAGGAGCTTTTTGTAGTTCAAAGATGGCCAGCTGGTCGGCCTTTGTGGCCAGCACTGCTACTCATACTTAGGATTTTTTCAAGTATATTTTTTACTTGAAAATTTCTTAAGTATCTTTTGAATATTAGTCGAGCATTTTTTGTCCAACTCTTCTCATTTACGTCTTTGCGTCTTTACGTTATAATTTTTTTAAATAGCTCGTTCTTGTTTATTTTTCTGGTACATAATTGTTCGTCTTATTCTACTTTGAGAAACGAATCGTTCATTTTACGTTACTTTCGACTACGAATTGTACCTCTATTTTTAGAGTGCATATTCTTCGTCTTACTCCGCTTAGGGCCGCGAATTGCTCGTCTTAGGCCACTTAGGGCTGCGAACTGCACTTCGATTGATTCACGTTGGGCCATTGGGTTTCATGAACCTTGCCTTAGACGTTTTTTCGTCTTTTTCGCGAATTTTTCTAACTTATGGCAGTAGGTGCTTAGCAACCCTTTAAGAAGGGTACCTTCGCGACCTTGGGCGCTTTGGCCTTTGCCTTCGAGCTATTTAATTACAACGCTTGGGACATTGGTCCTCGCGCATCGTGGATTTTCGGGTACATGGGCGAGCCGGGTTTGGCGAGCTCCCCGGAGCAGTGGGGGACCTGGTGCAGCTCGCCTGGTTGGGGAGCTGCGCAGGTCCAAACACTTGGGAATTTTTCTGAATTTTTTTCCGAATTTCTCTTGACTTTTTATAGCAACATAATTTACATCGGTTGCCATCGACATTTCTGATGCAAACCCTCGACTTGTCTATTACAGGATTCTAGTCTATTGGTAGAACTTTTTTAGATGTGCCGAGCTCCAGGTGTATGACGAAGCTTTGCCTTCTGCGTCTTCTAGATCATAAGTACCATTTGGCCAGGCTGCGGTGACCCGGAACGGTCCTTCCCAGTTTGAACCGAATACACCTGGTGGGGCCATCAATTTCTTTTTTAACACCAGGTCTCCGACCTTGAATTTTCGGTCTCGGACCTGAGAGTTGTAATACTTTTCAGCTCTACGCTTGTACGTGGCGTTCTTCATTTCTGACGAAGCTCTGGTCTCTTCGATCAGATCCTTCTCTACTGCCAGGGCTTCATCATTCTTTTCTTCATCATACCCCACCACCTTCCAACTCTTGTTCTGGACTTCAACCGGGACTACGGCTTCAGTCCCGAAGGCTAAGGCAAACGGGGTCTCCCTGGTGCTGGCCATATAGGAAGTTCTATATGACCATAGGACCTCCGGGAGTTCGTCTGCCCAGCTTTCTTTCTTTTCTTTGAGGCGGAGCTTCAATATGTGTTTCAGAATCTTGTTCACCGCCTCGACCTGACCGTTCGACTGGGGATGATACGGAGTTGAGTAGTGCTTCTTGATGTTCCATGAACTGCAGAAGTCCCTCAACTTCTGTCCATCGAACTGTCTTCCGTTATCAGTGATGACCGACTGCGGGAGCCCAAATCTGCAGATCAGGTTTTTCCAAATGAAGCCGATCATCCTTTCTTGGGTTATAGTTGTGAGAGCTTCGGCCTCGGCCCACTTAGTGTAGTAGTCTACTGCTACAACAACAAACTTTACACCACCTCTACCAGGAGGAAATGGGCCGATCAAGTCGATTCCCCATTTCGCGAAAGGCCATGGGCTGAACACCGACTTCAGCTGGTTGGCTGGGGAGTGGATGTTAGGTGCGAAGAGTTGGCACTTTTGGCACCTTCGAGCGAAGCTGATTGCATCTTTACGAAGAGTGGGCCAGTAGTAGCCCTGTCTGATCGTTTTGTATGCCAATGCTTGCCCCCCAGCGTGACTCCCACAAATTCCTTCGTGAATTTCTTCTAACATTTCGAACCCCTGCTTCCTAGTTAGGCATTTGAGTAGGGGTAGAGAGAATCCACGTTTGTAGAGTTGGCCATCCAGCAGCGTATATCTGGCAGCTTGCTTTGCTAGTCGGCTAGTTTCCCAGGTGTCTGCGGGGGTTATTCCGTCTGTCAAATATTTTTGGATTGGAGTGCACCAATCTTCACCATTTTCACTATTCTCCTGCCCCCCACTCGAGGTTTGATTTATCTTGTAATCGGACGTCGAGGGGTTTTTCAGCGTGGTGATCACAACCTCTGTGAACTCGGCTTCGCCGTTGCTAGTAGCTAGCCGGGCTAGAGCATCTGCTTGTGTGTTTTCTAGCCGCAGTATCTGATTGATGTAAACCTGCGTAAACATCGAGATCAGATGTGCGGTTATCTTCTGATAGGTCATCATCTGCTGGTCTTTTGCCTCATATTCCCCCCGGACTTGGGATATTATTAGCTGGGAATCTCCGAAAACTTGAAGATTGGTTGCCCCCACAGCTAATGATAGCCTAAGTCCCGCTATCAATGCTTCATATTCCGCCTCGTTGTTGGTTGCTTGAAAGTCGAACCGAATTGCGGAGGTGAAGACTTGTCTGTCCGGGCTGATCAGGACTACGCCGGTGCCTACTGCTACGCTGGTTGATGATCCGTCCACGTAGAGATGCCACGGAGCTATACGCCCCTCGTCGGATCTTGTGGGAAAGTTAGCTCGACGATGAAGTCGGCAAGTGCTTTTCCCTTGATCGTTGTTCGGGGTGCGTAGGTTATACCGTATTGGCTGATCTCTATTGACCATTTCAGCAGGCGTCCGGCGGTGTCTGGGCGCTGTAGTATTTGGCGTAGTGGGAGCGTTGTCAGCACCTCTACCGGGTGATCAAAGAAGTAGGGCCTCAATTTTCTAACACTCATCACCAGTGCATAAGCC
>JAPKLY010000012.1:1671319-1697048 GCA_026898435.1 Prunella vulgaris
ATGTGTAAAAAGAATTATTTAAAATTTTCTTTTATTTGAATTTTTGATTTAGATTGAAAATATACATGATACTTCTTTTATCCCATAATTATTTTTATATTTTTTATTTTGGTCCATCTTAATTCTATCTTTAAAATGAAAACAAAACTCAATATAATTATCATATTATGTTGACTTTATATACTTAAAAAATATAATAGCTCATTGTAATTGATTGAAAAAGTTAATAAATTAGTCTTTCTTAATATATATTTCAAAAATAAATATAAAAATAGATCCATGTGGAAGCGAATGCTATTATATTAAAAAATAGTGAAAATCATCCCCTTTAAATAAAATTCTAAAACCATTCCTTAATATAAATAATGCTTCGGCCGAACCCAAATGTTTTAATTAGTATTGACACACATATCATGAATATATATATATAATATTTTTCTGTTTCGGGACAATTTTGGTAATAGTTCACGAATTAAGAAAAAATGAGTAAATATTTATTTGCATATCGTAAATATATATTTATCTATATATAGATATAATTATTTAATTTTATAATAATATCTATAACTATATAATAACAAAATGTTCTTCCATTTTCAGAAACTTTTGTTTTTCAGCCCAATTTAAATTTACTAATCTGGAAATATAATTGTTAGAAAACCTGCATTTAATTATACTAAAACTTCGTAGAACCCAATTTTGTTTTAATTTAATTACTGCATTATTAACGCCAACCTTTCCATTTCCAACTCCAAAATAAACAAATTATTATAAATACTGAATCCTTCACCTTCCCAGTATATATTATTGTGACTTTTCACATCTTCTATGAATAATATAAAATCCTAAATTCTAAAGCATTTAAACGGAGCTCATCATTTTTTCAGATGCCAACACATATATATTTAATCAATTAACAATTAAAATTTAAGAGATTTGAATAATATCTCAGATAACCTCTATCAAAACTTAAACATGCATCCACCAAAATCTATAAATATAACAGAGAAACTTAACATCCTTGATAAATAATTTGAACAACGTTTATAAATCATACCTGCGATATTATCGAGAACATGAATCACATTTTGATAGATAAAATGAACGACTATTTCAGGTAGAAGTAATTGAATAATCAATTTTTTAGTTTGATTTGTTCATACTTCATAGTGAAAGTATAAATTTTGCAGGTTAAAAGTGAGGAGGAATTACCTAGGATTAGAAAAGTTGAGGGAGTATCCATTCATGATTGGAAAAATATCTCAAATCCACATGAGTGGATTCAGCATAATAATTAGTACATACTTAGTCTAGCCCACCAAATGTTCCAGCCCATAATATATAAGTACAGTAGACACTTATTGAACAATGTGTTTTGATTTTGGTTTGTTTTTCAAGAAAAATAGATAGTTGAAAATTAATTACTTGATAAATAAAATAAAATAACTTTTAAAATAAAAAAATCCTCCAATCTTAATTTTATTATCCCATTTGACTTTTCAATACTTTTAAAAATAGAGTTATTTTGTAATGAATATAAAAATTATGAAAGAGTATTAATCAATTTAGTGAATAAAATTACAGGAATATATTTTTTTGTGTAATTATTAATAAAATGGAATATAATTTATATATATATATATATATATATATATATATATAAAGTAATAATATGATAAAAATAGATAAGGGTAAATACAAATTAATAATTTTTACATCACTACTTTAAAACTATAAAAACCACATTTTTTATATAATTTAAAGCCGTGCATCGCAAAGGTGAAGAAACTAGTATATAAAATAGTAAAAAGTGTATTATTACATGAATCAATATACCTAACTAATTCTAAGGGATGATGATTAAATTAAAATATATATTTGTTCTTAAAAAAATACATTTTATCCTTGTACATATATAGTAGTAATACAAATTGGAGAGCAAATATTTGTTACTATTAAAGAAATTGTATGTTAATATCTTATGAAATGTTGTTATTTTACATATATATATTCATTTATTTTTATATAGTAAATTATTTTTCACATAATATAAGAGCAAAATGCGTGTTACTATAAAAAAATATTGATTTTTCATAAATATTTATTTATTTGTATAGAAATAATTAATTATTTTTATATAATAATGCATATAAAATAGTAAAAAGTGTGTTACTAAAAGAATCAATATACATAAATTTAAATGGATGATGATTAAATTAAATAATATATATTTATTTTATAGTAACACACATGTTATCCTTACAGTAACACGCATTTGTCTATATAGTAACATAATCTGGGAAGCAAATGTGTGTTACTATTAGAGCAAATGTGTGTTATCGTAAGATTAAATGTGTGTTATTATATGTACAAATATTTATTTGTCATTAAAAAAATATATATTGTACTTATATAACACATGCAAGGTAGTAAAAAAATGTATTAGTACATTAACAAGATATTATCAACATGAATTAATAAATTGAATAAAAAATAAATTAACACATACTTATTCTTGTAAAAATACATATTTTTCTTATATTCACTTGAAAGGTAAAAAAATTAAGTTTCTAAGAATTAGTAACATAAATTTTATCTTTATGGAGCACCATATATATTACTCCCTCCGTCTCAGGGGTATTTGCACCCCTGAGATGGCATACGGTTTAAGGAAAATATATTTTTTAAATAAAGTGGTGTTGTATGGATAAATGTGTAGAAAGTTTTGTGAGTGTGCACGCAAATCGATATTTCCCTTTTAAGTAGTGTGCAAATTGGTTTGGGACGGAGGGAGTACTATCATATAAATATTGTTAAATTACATGCTTTAATCATTTTCGCTGTTCTTAATTATAATGTGTGTCGATCCGAATTTAGTGCTTTTTATGAGTATTGTATTTTAATTTGTTATGGAAACATGGGATTAACAACTGGACTCCTTCCGGGCTTTGTTACTTTTTAAATTTAGTAATGTCGTCTATGCATTTGTTCGCATTGTGTGTGTCTAAAATCTTGAATTGAAATGTGATACCCAATTTGTTAATGAATTAGTGTTGTATGCATCAGTTACACGGTCCAACTCAAGTTCATTTTTAAAAAGTTAAACAATTTATAACTGAAAAGTTAAACAATTTATTATTGAAAAGTTAAACTATAAAAGGTACACTTTTTAGTAATAAACTGTTTAACTTTTCAGTAATAAATTGTTTAACTTTTTAAAAATAAACTAGAGTTGCACCGTGTAACTGGTGCACATGAGACTTACTTTTTGTTAATTTGACACACGATTTTAGAAAAATTTGTGAGATTGTTTCTAATTTAGTATCGTTTTCATAAAACGAGTGCATGAGTGTGCTTCAAATTAAATCTATCACTCCATTCGTTGTAAATATAAATAAAATATTTTGAGGGTATGTTTGGTTCGTTGGATAAAAGTATTTATCCATCAAAAATATATCCTGAGGGTATGTTTGGTTCGTAAGATAAAAGTATCTATTCGTAAAAAACTTATCTTACAAACCAAATGAGCTCCAAATAAAATAATTGTCCATTGATAAAAATATACGTATATTTTTTTTGAATATAAAACACAAATACACAATCCCACTTTAGTTTAAAAATTGCAACGTATATTCTGCACTCATTTATAATGGCGCGTGTCAGTGTGTGAAGCACGGGCACAGCGAACGGAAAAAGTAGTAAAGGGTGAAAGTGTAAAAAAAAAAAAGGTGATTGATTTGGCAGTTGTGAGGACACGTGTTGGATAACGGTGGCCACAGGTAATAGGGGGTCCCACAGAAGCATGCCACCAATACGTATTGATGTTGCCAGCCGGATCTTAGCTGGACTGACAGAGGGGCTGACAGCCTCCCCAACGACGCCGTTTATGACCTCCTCCGGATGTTTTATGGGTGTGTTTGCAAAAGATTAAAAAAGTGTAGAATCACTTTTTATTGGGATAAGTTGAGTCTCATCAACTTCCCGAAAAAAGTGATTCTTCACTTTTTTAATCAATTACAAACACACCCTATGTGTCTCTTGCTGTTACGTAACATGCGTTTTAGCCTTTTAGGTCGGGGAGCGAATACTCTGTGCTACGATCCCGTTTTAATTAAATAATTTTTTTTATGTTCCACATGTAATTTCTTTTAATACTTATTTATTCCAATTTTTATAAATATTATTATTATTATTATTCACATTTTTTACTTATTAAAAAAAAAATCCAAAGTTGAGTAACTACTACAACTCCTATTATTATTTTTATATTTTATAATTGTGGAATAGTTGTGGAGTTTACTAATGAATAAAATAATTATTTATCAGTGAGATAATAAAATAATACTTCCTCCGTCCCGTAGGAATTTGCACCCTACGGGACGACACATTTTTTAAGGAAAATTATTTTATATATAAAGTAGTGGCATATGGGTAAATATGTGTAAAGATTTGTGAGTGTGCACGTAAATCAATGTTTCCTTTTTTGGTAGTGTGAAAATTTGTGTGGGACGTCCCAATAAGAAAAGTGTGCAAATTCCTGTGGGACAGAGGGAGTATTTTCTAAAAAGAAAAGGAAAATAAATTTGGAAGGTGGACGAAAATTAAAAGTGAAAATAAATATTTGGGACGGAGGGAGTACATAAAATAATTAAATTTTTTTAAATAGAAGATAAATAAAATATAAGAAAAATAAAATAATTATAATGAAAGTAAGCATTAAAAGAAATTACATGTGGAATAAAAAATAAAAAATATATAACTGCTTCACTAAAACGACATCATTGGCCCAACACCCCCTGCTGGTTTGGACGCCCAGCAGAGAATCCGCTCCCTTTAGGTCGATCCGTTCAAAAAAAAAAAAACTTGTGCAAAAATATTACTGCCATTGTACCAAAGGTTGGAAATCGAGATTCTAAATTTATGAAAATATCGATTAATATATTGTTATTGATAAATTTAAAAATTATAAAAAATTTAAGAAGAAATATTTAATATATAAATTTAACAAAAAATTTGAATAAATTTTATAGTTGTGACAAATTTATTTATACACTATTTTTTTGGAGTTTTTTCCAAAATTTATCGATATTCTTTCGATATGGAACGATATTTGGTTTAATTTATGGAAAAAATAAGTTATATCGATATTACAGATCGATATTTATATTTTTTATTTTTTTAATGGATATCATGGAAATATCGTTTCTACCCAATATCAATATCGATGACTATAAAAAATGGATATATCGTGGATATTTTGAGATATTTTCATCCTTGATTTGTACCAATGCTCAAACAAAAATAAGGGAAATTAATTTTTTGTATCTTTTAAGTGTGATTGATTTTGATTTTAGTCTCTTAAATCAATTCTATAAGCTATAAATCTTTTTAATTTTCATCCTTCCATCTGTTACCGGTAGTCACCCTTCCGATTACGTCATTTTTTTATACCAAACAGTTATTCCACATATAAGGCAACTAACTGGGTGACCATCAATAGCAATCAGTTAGAGGGTGGAAAAAAAATTTAGAACTTATAAGACTAATTTTAAATTTAAAAAATTAAGAGTACTAAAATCAAAATATAAAGGATAAAAAAAAAGTCTATTTTCGCTAAATATAAAGGATAAAAAAGTGTTCTTCAATCTAAAGGAGCATGTATAAATGAAAAATATATTTTAATTTATTATTTTATATTACTGGCTCGTAATATATTAGATTGAACAGCATTTGATTATAAATCTTCCAATTAGAATGAGAATAAGAATAATGAAAATGAGGGATTAAAATTATACATGTTTTATTTAAATTTAAATTTATATTATAAATTAATTTTTAGTATAGTTTAAGATATTAATGATGTGAATGCTTATTGGGATGTTGATTGTGAATTTATTTGTTCATATTATTTTTAGGGCAAGGGTAAATTGTCACGAGTTTGAATTGAAAAGTAAAAAAAATAAATTTATTTTGTCAAAATTTAAAATTAATTTAAATTGCAATTTGCAAAAAAAAAAAAAAAAGAGTGACTTTTTCTACAATTAAGTTTTATTTATTTATGACAAAAAGTTATATGAAACGTTTCACGGTGTGAAACGGGTAAATTTAAAAAAAATTGCGGATCCTATCGGGTCGGGTCGGATTTGGTCTTTTTTTTTTAAAAAAAAAAAATCGCAACTATGATTCCAGATTTTTTCGCTCTCAGGTATGTTACATTTTTGGCAAATGCGTGTTACTTTAAGACAAAATGTGTGTTACAATTAGACCACATGTTGTATTTTACATATATATCACTTGTTTTTGTAAAAATAACATTTTTTCATTCAATGTAAGAGCAAAATGTGTGTTATTATAAGAAGAAAAAAAACATTACATTTTCATTTAGTAACATATTTTTAACTATTTTTAAAAAGTAACACCAAGTCTTTTATATGGTAACATACATATGTTAATAAAGTAACATATATTAATAGTAACATGTATATGTTCATTTAGTAACACAGTTTGAATAGTAACATAGATTTGTTCATTTAGTAACATATATTTATACATTGAGTAACAAATATTTCTGTAATATTTTTCCAATGTGTTGTTCTTTTAATTATGCATATATATTAAATTATGTAACATATTTTTAACTATTTTTAAAAAGTAACACCAAGTCTTTTATATAATAACATACATATATATGTTAATAAGTAACATATATTAATAGTAACATGTATATGTTCATTTAGTAACACAGTTTGAATAGTAACATAGATTTGTTCATTTAGTAACATATATTTACACATTGAGTAACACATATTTTTGTAATATTTTTACAATGTGTTGTTCTTTTAATTATACATATATATTAAATTTTGTAACATATTTTTAACTATTTTTAAAAAGTAACACCAAGTCTTTTATATAGTAACATACATATGTTAATAAAGTAACATATACTCCCTCCGTCCCACAAGACATTGCATACTTTCTATTTTGGTCTGTCCCACATAAAGTTTGCATATCCAAAAGTGAAAACTATTTATTAAACTCCACTCTCACAACACACATATAATATTCATAAAAATGTATCTTTTATACTTTTTTCTTAAACCTCGTGCCCAAAAGACACCGCAATGTCTTCTGGGACGGAGGGAGTATTAATAGTAACATAGATATGCTCATTTAGTAACACAGTTTGAATAGTAACATATATTTGTTCATTTAGTAACATATATTTATACATTGAGTAACACATATTTTTGCAATGTGTTGTTCTTTTAATTATCCATATATATTAAATTCTGTAACATATTTTTAACTATTTTTAAAAAGTAACACCAAGTCTTTTATATAGTAAAATGCATATGTTAATAAAGTAACATATATTAATAGTAACATAAGTAACATATATTTATACATTGAGTAACACATATTTTTGTAATGTTTGTGTTGGAGAAGATGAATAATGATGATGATTCTGTTTATTTTTTTAAAAGAGAGATGAATATGGATGAGAAACAGAAGCTTGGTTTTGGGTTGCAGAATTTGCCCTAGGAGAAGATGCCACAGTTGGTAACATATATTTATTCCTGCTCCATCCACTCCCATTGTTGAGGCTGGCTGCGACGGCTGAAAATAGAGGTGGATTTAATGGTTGACTCGGTTTTTGATCCGACGAGTTGTCTGGAATCCGTTTCACGTGAATGTTCCTCTTTATTTATTTATAGAAGACACGTCATATGTTCTGAATATATATTACATTTTCTTTTTTATTCCACCCACAATATATTTACACTCTTAAAAAATAACTCCTTATAAATTCTTGCCTCATTATATCCTCAGTTTATACACAAAATAATTACGTCCGAGTTCATATATATTCAATTTAATTGACTAAATTATTTTATACTTAAAATTTTATATTTTTTTTTTATTCCTGCTTTAGAAAAATTAAAAATAATTATATTTGTGAAGGTTTTTTTTTTGGCACCGAGATGACGTTAATGCTTGGAGGACTAATATAGCTATAAATATGTGGAGGAATGCCATTTAGGAGGACATGGTATTATAATTCTTTTTTTGTTTGTCTTTGATTATTTTTTTTGAATTCGAAGGTATGAAAAGATCTTGAATTCTTATCGTATGTCACAAATCCATGAAATTCTGCAAAGCCTACAGAATCCATAAAAAATTTGATTTTAAAAGTCTTACAAAATCCTGCAAAATCTTAAAAGTCGTCAAAATCCTACAAAATATTTAAAATCTTCTGGACTTTTTTCAGCTAAAAATGTCTTTTAAAATCCTAATCCAATACACCCTCTTAATATGTATTTATGAAATTTGAATTTTTTTCCATTTCTTTGTGTGTTATATGTAAAGATAAGATGAATTTGGATACTGAAAGTTAATCCGGAATACTAATCTTGAAAATGGATCCGGAGGAAAATATCCTGAGTCTGAAAGAATCTGATCTTGAGCGTAGGTTTGGTCCTAAGCCTGAGTGTTCTAATCCTGACTCATATCCTGAGTGTTCAGGATTAGTGAAAACACTTGTCCTGAAGACTCAGCAACCTGAAGACGCAATTCTGAGATTATCATCCTGAGCTGAGTTCACCTACTTTCTGAAGTCACTCATCATGAGCTGACAGTTATATATAACTGAAGTGATAAAGTCGGCGATTTGAAGCAGTTGGAGAATAATCCTATTAGATGATTGATCAATTATTCTTGGCGGTTAAAACAATACGAATTCGTTGATTAGCTAAAGAGCTTAAAGACGGTTGAAGGATAGATCTATAAATACGTATTCAAACCAGGAATTACATACTGAGATATAACACACTCAATACATAGAGATATTAGAGTGAGAAAGCTTTGTATTCTGTAACTATTATTCATCAATTAGTGAAAGTGAGCAACCCCATCCGTAGACTTAGATCAATTTGATCGAACCACGTAAAATTTCATGTTCCTTAATTTCTGCAATCCGTGTTCGTCGGAGTTCTTCAAAGTTCTTATTATAGCTTGGAGATTCAAAGTCTTGTTGGGGTCGATTCATTCAAATTATCACTAACATTTGTGGATTTTTTTTTTTATAAATTTAAGAGAGAGATGGATCAAGAATAGATCTACTTATTATATTTCGACAAAGAAAAAAAAAGGATACCCGTAAATGTACAACACTTCTCTATCGAGGTTGAACATGTTGGATTCTCAATTTTTTTTGGCTCATTTATTGAATATTTATTTCCTCGTATTTTTATGCTGACCCAAAGTTGCTTAATAAGCTTTACAATTTTAATGTTGATTCATTTCTTATTTCACCGACACAATACAAAATTCAGTCATACGGTGATTCCAAAATAGTGTGTTCTCTATCACCTACCAAATAATAATAAATAAATAATATCAATAATTTATCTAATTTACCAATTAATAGTATTAATAAAATTAACACTAATATTAAAATCTTCAATATATCAATATGTCCTACCAAGCACCACCATAATTTATAGAGTAATTATATTGTATATCAAAGTGTACTTTACAATTTAAATATATATTTTTAAAAAATTACTCATGTTATTAAAAATTTTTATTTTTAATATAAATAAAAGTTCAATTATTATAAAGTTTTTTTTTTGAGAATACATCTAAATTATATAATGCATATCATAATTAAAAAGACTAAAATTATTTTATACTATATTGCGGCGTTAGGCATAACAGCTGTAGCAGAAAGGTCTGTTGCACAGCTCGACCTTGATGATATGCTCATTTGTCGTGTTGGATCCTTTTTATTCACATGGAAATCATTATTTTATTTATTAATTGAGAATAATATTGAGCTGGTCGAGTTACCTTTTTGGAAATAAAATAAATTAGATTTATATATTTTAATTTGTAAATGTTAAAGGTCTAACTTTCAATGTTTTGAGCCAATGTATTTATGTTTATTATTATTATTGAAAATTGATTAAGGTTTATTTATTTTTATATTTGTTTGTGCTAATATTAGGTTCGCATACTTGGTGGTCATCAAATATGAGAGCTCTTCTTTAAAATTTTAAAAGAATTCATGCTTAATGTTACTCCTTCCAATTCAAAATAAATAAATAAATGATGTTTAAATATTTATTGTTGAGATTGAGAATTCATATATATTGACAAACATACCCTCATGATTTAATCATAATCATTAATACAATAAGACCTCATTTGATTCGTTAGATAAATTAAATTATCTTATATAATTTGATGTTTGGTTTAATGGACAAAAGTCCAAGATTAATAAAAAGTCCAAAACTAAAATTCAATTATCTTATGAATGGAAGATAATATTATCTTAGGGAAGAGGTAAGATAATAATTCATTGTTTTTATCTTTATTAAAATATTCTCTTTATATTGAAAAGGAGAACCATAATTCACTTTATTTTTGTTTATGACATAGATGACAAAATTGTCAATTGTATATGTTTTTATTATTAATCTTACAATCCAAACATTCAAAATGAAATTATTTTACTACTAATTATCTTAATCCATCAATCCAAATATACTATTTAACTCCTAGATAATAATCTATAGATTATAATCTTGTCTAATCTATCTTGAGTTATTTATATTATCCATTAACCCTTATGTTCCTAAAAAAGAATTTTTTTTTAAAAGTAAGTCGAAATATAGTGTTTTTCTTTTCTTAAAGATTGAGATAGGGATATAATGGAAAAACAAAATGAAAAAGATGTAAAACATCAAATATTTTTAATCAAGATATCGATTCTAAAGCATCACTATTTTTTAGGGTGACTTACATATTGGTTCAAAAAAGTAGCTATATTTACAAATTGGTTTATAATTTCTGCACAGAAGTATAATTATTTTCTGCACGTAAGTATATTTTTTTCTGCACAGAAACCTATTTGTAATTTATGTCAATTTTGTAATTTTCCCTTTTTTTTTTAATAGGGGAGAGTAAGATTTTAGCAACTCAATTCAAGAAGAACACATTCCTTTTCAAAAGAATAAAAAAATAAATAATAACTTGCATGTAAAAATCTGGATATAAACAAACAAATAAAACAATCACAAAAATGGTGCGAAACTGCAATATCTGGCAATAAAGTGTGAGCCGTGGCCCATATAATGCGTTCCCACAAATCGACAACAACGTGGGCCGTGGCCCATATAATGCTATAGTTCATTAATATAGAATTATTTTATATTTTTGCAATAGAATTATTTTTAAATCAATATCCAAATGGTTGAAACTGAATATGGATGCTGCTAATTTTTCAGATACTCTAGGGTATGTTTTGTTTTGTTCTAGGATTAGGTGTGCACATGGAAGTCATGACTCTGAATTTGAAAATTTTGATGGATAATATAAGTATGTGTTTGTTTTGGATTTTGATAGAATGAAAGTTTACTTTATATTAAATTAAAATTTAATAATTAATGCTGTTGTAGTATTATATTGTAATAATAGGTGTATAAGTAATTTTATGGGTAGATTGAGTTGGAGATTTGAAATTATTACTCCCTCTGTCCACTAAATATATGCATATTTCTTTGCACGTGGTTTAATGCAATATGTTGGATGATATTTTGGTGTATTGTAAGGTCCATTTATGAATAAAGTGTACTTTTAAAAAATATTCACTTTATTCATAAACGGACCTCACAATACCCTAAAATATCATCCGACATATTACATTAAATCACGTGCAAAAAAATGTGCATATATTTGATGGACAGATGAAGTATTTTAAATCTCAAATTCATATAAAAGGTGTGTTTTCAAACACTTTTAAAAAGTGTAGAATCACTCTTTTTTTTTTTTACTTGGTACTGCCCAACTTATTCAAAATAAAAGTGATTCTACACTTTTAAAAATGTTTGAAAACACACCCAAAATGTGAATTGCAAAATTCAAAATCTATTCGGGTGAGTCTCGAAATAAATATACCCGGGCGTGGTATCGTGTAACACAAGTCAATTTGTTGAAGCAAGGACAATAGTATTTAAGGAGTGTGTGGATGCAAAAATTAGGGAGACAATGGGTTTTATGGAAGCTTCGTCCTGGGTAAAGGGCCTCCCTTTCAATATTATATAAGTAAACCAGGTGGGTTAGCTCATTTGGCAACCAGACTCCTCACTTGAGTAAGTAACTTGGGTTCGATTCCTTTGAAAACGAATTAAGAGGGAGATATAAGATTGGACTTTGAGATATGAAGTGTAAGAAGACTTGGTGAACTAACTTTTAACTATTAACATTTACTCGATAAAAAAAAATTATATAAGTAGAGGTGGCTCAATAATATAGCAGCTGATGAAATAAAAGAAAGTGCATCGAACAATTTAATAAATTTTTAAGAAAGCACTCCATTATTATTGAATATTTGTCATTATGTACACTGAAAATTTTATATATCTTCAGGTGAATTACACTTAATTAAATAGTGCAGCTAACACACATAAACCTAATAAGAAGCTTTGTGCTAAATTAATATGCATATTGTAGTATCTCATTATTGGACATAAATACAGCTGTGCACCTTATTCACAATTGGTTTACCGTTTATGCTAAAACAATATCGATGTTTATTATGATTCGGGCTCGCCTGGCCACCAGACCACCGGGCTCCTCGCTTCAGTGAGTGGTTCCTGTTCGATTCCTTCTTGAAACGAATTAAGTGAGATATAAGATTGTTTTAACGATAATTTTTGGAGGACTTGGTGAACTAATTCTAACTACTAACAACTAATATTTACCGATAAAAATAAAAGAAGAAGAATCTCAATTTCTTAAATGTTCCAATCAAGAGTATTTGGAGGACTTGGTGAAATAATTCTAACTACTAACAACTACTCTCTTCGTCCCGTAGAAATTTGCACCCTACGGAACGGAACGACACATTTTTTAAGGAAAATATGTTATATATATATAGTAGAATATGGGTGTATATAGGTTTGTGAGTGTACACGTAAATTAATGTTTATTTTTTTAGTAGTGTGCAAATTTGTGTGAGACGTCCAAATAAAAAAAATGTGCAAATTCCTGTGGAACGAAGAGAGTAATATTTACCGATAAAAAAAAAAAATCTCAATTTCTTAAATGTTCCAATCAAAACTTTACTTTGTATATTTTTTTTTTTGGTTAAAAAACTTAAAATTATGAAACACCAAAGACCACATGCATATCTTTGCACTTGGCAGCAAATACACTTCAATATGGATAACCCATATCCAAAGATTAAAACCACCCCATATTTATGGTCATCGATATTGGGTAAAAATAATATTTTTATAATATTTATAATAAATATAAGTAAATATTGATCTGTAATATCAGTATCGATTAATTTCTTCTATAAATTAAACTTAATATCGTTAAAATATCGAGAAAATGTTGAAAAATATCAATAAATTTTGACAAAAAATAATGTATTTTATGAAAATTTATTAAAAATATAAAATTTATTCATATTCTTTTATTAAATTATGTATTAAATATTTGTTATTAAAATTTCATAACCTTCTAAGTTATTGATATTTTAACAAGATTTAAAATTTAAATATTTTTATCAATATCATATTTTCCATCTTGCTCGTATCTAAGTAAAGCACAATAGAGAAAACTTGCAAGTGCACGAATTTTTTTAAAAATTATAAAATGGTTTACAAAATTGACTTTAATTATAAATTAGTTCTGTGCAAAAAAAAATGCTTCTAAACAAATATTGTGAATCAATTTATAAATATATGAACTTTTTTGAACTGATACGTAAATCACCCAATCTTAAATTAATAAAAAAATTGCACATAAGTGTTAAGTGATTCAGGTGTGAGCTAAATAATTGTTGTACCTCTTGGGACCGCTTTGGGTTGGCAACAACTATGGTCGCATCACATGTATCCATGTACATTAAACATAGTACAAAAATTTTTATGCCCCAATTTTAAATATTTTTTTAATGCTATATTTACTAGTCAATATAAATTTTAACATATTATTTATTATATAAAACTAATTTTTAAAAAGAAAATAGTGTATAATGTTAGATATTTATCACATGAAGTTATTCTTTAAGGGCTCGTTTGTTATCGTGTTTGTGATAAAATGTGATAATATAAAATAGATTAGTTAACACGTGGTAAATTTATTTAAGTATTTATTACAAGTAATAAGCTACTTACGATAACTCAAATTACATGTTATTTGATGTTTTTTATTGTGCATTATTTAAGGAATAACATAGCAAATATCAAATAATAGCGGGTTAAAATATGATGTATATATCAAATAATAGTAAGTATGACGATAATACCATGAGGGAGGTGAGATAAGTAATATCTTCAAAAAAGTATTTCAGTAGCGGGTTAAAATATATAACAAATTAAAGATATTATTCTAATACGGTAACAAATACTTAATTTATAGTGTGGTATAAACATTTATACATGTCTTATGACTCCTAAGAAAACACGAAAATAGTTTACAACTCTAATTTCTTCGAATCAAATAAAAAAATTATGAATTATACTCTCTAAACTTGATCCTTTGATTCTTCTCTTTATGTTGACTTTGACATTGAGCAATTTACAAACGGAATCCTCACTTTGATCTTATCTGGAGGTAGATTTAAAATTTAATAACATTAATCCAAGGATATAATACCTTATTTTGGAATATACGTTATTTTTGAAAACTTTCTTTAAGAACGCCTTCGAAGGTGGGATGAACGTCTTTGGATTTAATGCAGAACGTTTTTGAATCTTTAAGTTTGGTTTGGAGAAAAATATCAATAAGAGAAGTTTTGAACATAGATAGAACATTATTTCTAGTGGACTTTGATGAATAACACTTTAAAGAAGGCATTTGAGTCTTCAAGTTTTCAACAGCTCATTTGAAGAGAAACACTCGGTCAGAGGAATTTAACCTCTTAATCCTAGACCTGAAGATGTTTTTGCTTGCTTTTCACGAAGAACGTCATTGAATTTTCAAGAACTATTGCAGAGGATGTTGAAATTCTCTTAGCTCCAAGTTTGCTCGTACCTTAAATGTGTTGAATGTTGAATCCGAATGCCTCTGAATGTACTTATTGAATGAGAAAGTGTCCCTATTTATAGAGTTGAAAGGTGAAAACTTTTATTTTTCAAGGCAACATGTGACACGCTCCGATTGGTTGATGTCGATTTTATTGTCTTGATTAATAAATTAACTAAAAATAATTTGATTTGATTGATTTTATTTATTTTCTCCTTTTCAAAAAGATATTATTTGGTCTCGATAAATATGATAAGTTAAGTGTATTTATCACCATGTATGAGTCCGAAAAACTCGTGAAATTTAATTGACTTATACTGTGTATATGAAATACTAATTTTAACTATTTAATTTACAAAATTAGTATAGTAAATTTTATTTGATATTTATATATATATATGTACATGTATCGTCATTTAATTGGGTCTAAAAATTTATTCTTTGTCAAATTGTAATACCGTTAACATTTCAATAAAACAAGGGTGATTTTTAAGAAAATAACTTATATGAGACCTCTTATTAAATGAGACCTATCACTTATTAATAAAAAAAATATTACTTTTAAAAAGTGATAAAATTTTAAGAAAAAGTGATAGTCACTTTTAATGAAAATAAATTTTTTTTTATCATTTTAAAAGTGACAACTTTTTATTTATCAGTGAAAAGTCTCATTACATGAAACAGTCTCATACAAGATTTACTCATTATTTTAGTTTTTATTAATAACAAAAATAATATTTAAAAAATACACTTAAATTATATAATATATTTGTTGCATACATAATTAATATTCTCACTCTCTATATTATTAGGGCTCATTTGGTTCGTAGCAAACACTAGCTTTAATTATACATGACAACCAGTATTTTGGCTTTAGTTAGTGGAAGGCACGCAATGGTGTGCGACTGGTTTATTAAATGATTATTTAAAAGAAAAGAACAATTCCCTTTTGTCCCGTCCCTATCAAAAAGGTTTCCAATAACATTTCTTGACTGCTTTTCCCAATTGTGCTGTGCATCACCACTTCTCAAAACATAATTAACAAATCAACATAATAATTTAATAAAATGAATGAGGACGTAAGATCATTTTAATGATAACACTCTCACTTTATATCATAGAATAATAAATTCAAGACACTAATATAATTTTACAATATTACTTTCACATGTGAAAAATACACATTAATATAAATAATATTGAATAAAAGAGAAATAATTTATTGACTTGTGAGGGATTATAATTTAATAAAATAAAATGGATTCTTTAAGAGAAAGTGAGCTGTTCCCAATCTTTAAGACCTTAAAGTCCTATCAAATTTAAAAGATTCAAGAAAATACAAGGTGAAAGTTAAAAAGTAACAGTATTAATAATTTTCATGTAATAATAACACTGTTGAATGAAAATAGCTAATATTGTATACCCGTTCTCCTGTCCGGGTATACTTTGCTAACTAAAAAATGCCATTCATTTCCTTTTAAGTTTAACTAAATGAAACAAAGACTATTTAAGAACCATCTGACCTTGTGCTCTTGACTAGTATCGTTCCAATTTTATCGGATGTCCCCGAAGGGACGTGCACTTCTTGACTAGTAAAGGGAAAAACAACTACAAACAACCCGGTCATACGACCCGTTTACCCTGGCATCAAGCAAAGAAACAGTCCAACAAAAGAAATTTCACTTGAGTTTTATTCATCATTAAAAGGACAACCCAAGTTCATGACAAATACAATAAATCTGGTCACAGCCTAAATGCACACCATGACAATTCAATGGACTAATAATGACTGGGTGAAAGATTATTATATACACTAATAACCTATATTCCCCACATTACAACCAAAATACATACTACAGAATTGAACAAAACAATGGACTGGACACCAAGGGGAAAAAAAAGAAGGTGTAACTGAAAAGCAAACTAGCCTCAAGCATGAATTCAATTTTCTACAGATGGATCAACGACTCAGGTGACATACTCGGTTTCAAGGCTGGGCTGAGTTCTTGTTCCTGCGGCTGCTGGTGCTTTTGTGCTTCCAACAGTTGTCATGTGCAACGTTTCTCCCTCAGCGGCAGCCTTCTCCATTCGATGCATCTTCCTCCGTTTGAACTTACATATCCAGACTACCACAAGTCCAAGAATAACCAACAATGCAAATCCTCCTAAAGCCCATCCCAGAACTTTCCAAACCTTATTTGCCTTCTTTCCACCCTTACCTGTGGGTGAATGAGGGAAATTTGGAGTCCAAAAAGGAGGAAGGTCGGTTGTTTTAGCAACAATCGAGAAGTGCCCCTGATCGAATGTTGTGCAAATGTTACCCGGCAACACATCACCGTACTGAACTGTCCCGTTTAAATAAAAGGAAACACACATTCGACCAACAGAATCATTCAATCCTCCAGCTATTGGGAACTTGATTAATATGGGATCTTTATGTGCAGTGATATTAAGTGCACCCGGGTTTTCAGCCTTCAAATCTGTACCATTATAAACACGGAGGCCAAAAACAGAACCTAAATGGCTGTGACCCTCAAGGGGGTAATATGACATAGAATGTCTGCCCAAATTCTGATACACCAAAACAAGTCTCTGAACCCAAGGATCAGCCTTCACTTGAACAGGAACCCCAAACTCATAATCATAATATCTTCCCTTCTTAACCAAGTTGCCATACAGGAGCCTCACTGCTCTCACCCGAATCCCCGGGAGACGACGGAAAACCTTCCCATCATATAGTGTACCAGTATCTGGTCTATCTCCAAATCCTTTGTAAGCAATGTCTTGGAGAAGAGCATCCAAATCTAGTGCTATTTTTAAGGTAGAACTATTCAACTGGAGACTTGCAACGGCTGATGAAGAAAACAACCACATTGTGAGAAGCATTCCAAGACTTCCAAGAAGCCCCATGATGCTTCGCCTATATTACGTAGAGATGAATCGTCGTTCAATCACTTGTGTAGGATTCAAAGCAAAGTCAACCAATAAGCAAAGTGATCAATGTGATGTTCCTTAGGATCCAAAATAAGCAAGAGGGCATGTGTCAAGACTCCCACAACCCAAATACTCTTTATGATGGATTGGGAGAGGCTTCACAATCACACCCCTCAAGTTTCCAAATTATACCACAGAATCTAATTCCACAACCGTTACCAACGGTATAGTATCAGCAAGGGTATAAACTTATTAATCAACCAAAATTTTAAAGCAAGAAGCAAAGAGAGTAAAGACTTTTAAACCGTTGTAAAGCAGCGCAGCCCAGCTACTTTAACCCTTTAGTATACCTTCTTCAACTTAAAAGAAACCCTTCCCTTACAAAAAGATGGCACTATTCATACCCTCATCTCTTGAAAATCAACTTCAACCCTTGTTCACATCCTCAACGCGACACAACAATTCCTAATGACAATTGAGCAAAATCACAAAATGGCGAGGTAGAGCTGTGGTGTTCTGTGCGAAATGGAAGCGAAATAAAACTAGAAAATTCCTTTTACCTGCGCCGTTTAAAAAAATCGCCGGAACTTGCAGCGGGAAGACGACGTCCGAGGTAAGCAAAGGCGGCGACCGACAAAATCAGGCCAGAGAGGCGGCGTTGCTCCAGTGACAAAGTACAGAGAACGGGAGACAGCAGCGTTGCGCGTTTGCCACTGTAAGCACCATAAATAATGAAGGAGTTGGCGTTAGATTCGTACCGGCAGCAATCATTCGCGGAGATCCAGCCTTTTAATTTGCGTCGATGAATTGATCATCAAAGCTTTCTGAAACGCTCTTCTTTTTCAAATTCAAAAGGGCTACCGTTCAACTTAGCAGCTGTAGAAAATGCGTGGGGTTAACAATAAAGACGCCGCGGCAGTGGAAGAATTTGCGGCGGCTTAAAGTGCGAAAACAGTCAAACGCTCGCACACAATGGCACCAACAGCCATAAATGTGCGGGAGTGTGTGTTTATTTTCTTGTGTATATATATTTAATTAGGTAATAATTGAAGTAGATAAGGGGGAAAAAAGATGGAGTGGTGGAAGCAGGGAAGAAAGCAAACGAAAAAGACACCAGCAGCAGAGAGAGAGAGAGAGAGAGAGAGAGGCCGGTGTCTGGTCTGGTGCCTTAGCTGCGTGCTTGTAGTGTGAATTTTAAGAGATGAAAAAGGCGAGCGGAGGGGGTGGGCCCCAACTAAGATATCGTAAATAAAATATTCTTTCGTATATGTGCGTGTATATGTATTAATGCAAATGGTACAAGTTTTAATTGTGTATTGATGTAACAAAATCGCGTACTTTTAATAATAATAACAAAATAAAAAAAAAAACTATTCCCTCCGTCCCATAGGAATTATCACACTTTCTTTATTTGGACGTCTCATACAAATTTACAAATTACCCAAAAAAAACATTAATTTACGTGCACACTTACAAATCTATACATATATTTATCAATATGCCACTACTTTATATATAAAATACATTTTTTGCCGTCTCATAGGGTGCAAATTCCTACGGGACAGAGGGAGTAGTATATTTTAAATCTTTCCTTTTTCGTAAATAAAGCAATGGTTCTATATAATGCAAACTTTATTCATATAGTATAAATCACTTTTAATATTTTAGTTGGAAATTTTATTTTTCTTTGGTCCCAAAATAATTTACACCCTAAAATTTTACATTTTCTTAAAAAAATAATAATATGTGGTAGAGTTGTTAAACGAAACGAGCTGCTCGTAAGCTCATCTAGGCTCTTTAAGACTCGACTCGACACAATGAATTAAATGAGCCGAGCTAAAAAAATATTGTTTGCTTAACGAGCTCGGTTCGGTAGGATCGCATGCTGAGGTAAACTAAAAGAATAGGGGTTATTTTATAAATATTATATAATTTAGGATATAAATTATAATATTTAAAATAATAATGCAACTCTAATTCTCAAATCACTCATACTGATGAATTGGTGATATTTTTATATTTATGAAGTAAGCGAATGTAAATATATTGAACTATAGAGTTATTGATATAAGGCTTGTTTCAAACACAATTATAACACTGGAAGCATTTTTTTATTTAAAAAGTTGAGTCATACCAACTTAATAAAAAATTACTCTACACTTTTAGAATGAGTTTGAAAACAGACTTATAGTATCAGTTACATACATATTTTTAGGATTTCGAGCTCTTGCTCGAGTTCAAGTTTAATTTAAGCTAAACAATTTGTGTCGGGCTCAATTTCGAGATGAGTCGAGCTCAATTTCTAGATCGTCTTTCTTAACGAGTCGATCTGAGCTTGATAAGCTCAACGAGTTAAGTCGGGTTTGCACTACTTGGGCTCGCTCAACGAGTATAATAGATTTATAGATAAATGTGTGTATAGATATGTGAGTGTGCACGTAAATCGATTTTTTAATAGTGTGCAAATTTGTGTGGCGCATTCAAATAAAAAAAATGTGCAAATTACTATGAGATACAAGAAGTATTATTAGTGATACTCTCTCCATTTACCAATTTTTCTCTATTTAGAAAAGTGGCATAGAATTCAAGAAATATTAGCATTATATTAAAAATATAGATAAAGTAAGAAAAATAGAGGTACTATGGGGCTCAAATTTTTATTTGTCAATGTAGTTTATTTTCAAAGAGAAAATTAGAGAAAAATTAGTAGGTAGCCCAAAAACAAGAAAAATTGGTGGACAGTTGAAGTACTAATTAAATTTAGTATTGTATATATTAGGTGTGTCATACACTTCATGAGTATTTTTTAAAAATTATTCATTTTTTACTGAAAAGTTGTCCTTATTTATATTGTAAAGTTATCTCACGTTAAATTGATTTTTCAATATAAATAAATTATTTTTTTGTTATAATATGAGTAATTTTTTTCAAAAATGTATTTGAATTGCAAGGTACATTTGATACACAATTTAGATTTAGGAGGTGCTTGGATAACACCTTTTATAAAATATGTGTTTATTTTGACATTTTTTATACCAAACAAATGTTTATAATAATTAATGTTGTAATATGTAAAAATATAATGTAATAATAAAATAGGAAAGAAAGTGAATGGTTGAGAAAAAAAATAATGTGAGTAACAAATGAGTGGGAAAAAAGTAATCTGCATTAAAAGAGTAATAATATATTTATAATTATTTTTAATTGTGGATTGAATATGACATTAAATACTAAAATTAAATTTCTAACTTGAATAGGATGAGAGTCAATAAATCTTAATGTCTGTTTTAAATCTCTACAAAACACCTTCTACAATCACTTATTTTAAAAGATATAAGAGATAGCTTTAAAAATAAGTGATTATAGAAGCTATTTTTAGTGTTTTAAAACAGACATTTAATCTCATCCAAATAAATTTCAAAACAAATGCAATAATTCATATATAGTGAGAAGTTTATTCCATAGTAAGTTTGCATGGCCTTGGTCTCACAAGGCGAACTCGTACTTCATCTGTGAAGTTTGAGTCATAACTCATTCCAATGACTTCGGCCTCATCAGGTGAAGTCGGATCCTAATGGGATGCTATCTCGGCCTTGGGCCAATTAAGCTGAGGAGCTCGGTCATTCATGATGAAAAGAATCTAAGGACCCGATTAAGTATGCACCTCACGAAGATGACATAGGTTAAAAAAGAGATCAAATTTGTTGGGAAATAGATCAATTGTAACACAAAAAGTATATATAACAAATTATATCTATTTAGGTAGAAAAATGCACATTATAAAAAAATTCATAACCAGGTGGGTTAGATCACCTGACCACCGAATTTCTCATTTGAGTAACTGACCCGAATTCGATTCCCTTTAGAACGAATTAGGAGAGAGATATAAGATTGATTTGAAGATATTCTCGATAAAAAAAAAAAAAAAATCATGACACCATATACATGTCTCCTCATCATTGCCACATACGAATGCAGAGAAACTCAAGTCCAAATTCATACATTTTATGTATAGATAAGACAATTTTCAAGGTAGAACTAAGACACATAAAATAGAGCCTCTTAAAAAAATAGAAGATAAGAACGCCCTCTAAGTCTGAGCCAAAAATACAATTGCACAAGAGATTTTCTATTTTATAAATTTTCAATGAAGATACGCAGAAATAAAATTATCTATAAAACCAAGCATAGCTATTGAGCCAAGGAGGACCCATTGCAACTGAGGCTTGTGTTTTCAGGTGGCCCAATTGATATTCGTGTAGACTTGAATTACTTTTTTTTGTCAACTCCAAACTTTTAATTAATGGAAGCAAATCTCAGTTTATTATTTTTACAATTATTGAATAATGAATTTTTTTTTCCAAATTTATCGAGGGAATTTATGACATTCCTTATTTAAAGACAGAAATTTATATAAACTCGAATTTACCGTGAATTTGATTTGTCAATTATTACTATTATGTATATTCCCTATTATTTTCATAAATATGTTTTATTACTGTTAAAAATTTAAATATATTTTTATAACAATAATAATATATATAAATAATAGTGATAATAATTATATATACCAGTTATATAAATACATGTAAATTTGAGTCACAAGAGAACCCCCAGCTACAAATAGTGTTGAGGTTTTCTCATGTCCTTTGGTCCTTTACAAGTGTTATACTAACTTGCTCTTCTCATTCCTCGAGTCTATATTCTCCTTTTTATCTAAATTGTTTATAAATAATTAAATTAATTTTACAATACACAAAACTATAGTAAAATTTGAGTGTCATAAATTCAAATATATATATATATATATATATAGGGTGCTTAATATTAGAAATCTTCAATAATAATTAGGCCTACGTTATATGCATTCACTTTTATTTGTAGTACACACCTTAAATAAATTAATTATTTTAAAATTTATTTGAAATGACAAAAATATCTTTGTTTCTCTTTGACACTCATGCACCTACTTTTGATTGTTAAAATGGTGTTCAATTATTGAAATGAATGACTTGTGTCCGTCACAGGTTTTGAAGAGGAAAAAAAACAAGGAGTTAAGGTGGTATTGGTAAAAAATTGGAAAAATTATATTGTAATTGAGTGATAGAATTGAGGTGGGGTGCGATGGCTGCAGCCGTGCATTGCGGCGGAGGAGGGGAGGGACACGGCTGCAGCGGAGGAGAGGTGGGAGTGGTTCATAGAATCGGGGAGAAGAGTGCAATCGTGTATTGAAGGAGGGGGTTGGGGGGGAGAGAAAGAGTGGGGGTGGGGTAAAAATGATACTCCCTTTGTACAACAGAAATTTGCATATTTTCTTTATTTGGACATCTCATACAAATTTACATACTACTAAAAAAGAAAATATTGATTTACGTGCACACTCACAAACGTATACACATATTTACCCATATGCCACTATTTTATATATAAAATGCATTTTTCTTAAAAAATATGTCGTCTCGTATGGTGTAAATTCCTATGAAACAGAGGGAGTATTTATTTCTTCCATCGTATTGAAAAAGTTCAAATTTTCCAGGATGTGCATCAATTAACATAGGTGACACTTTCATACGTGTGAATTTTAGTTCGTGGTGGTGGCCCACTGGAGAAAGCCACAAAACGATTTGTAGGAAAGCAAATAGCAATAATTGACAAAGTTTAATTTTATGATAAGAAAAATGTCGGCTCAACTATACACAATCTTTTAATATACATATTCTATTTTTACTATATTTTTATTAAAAAATTAACTAAATATATTTTGGGTGGGGTTTATATTTGGGCCCAAAAATGTCTTTGAAGAAATTCCGTCAAGCGTCACAGGCTTTTCAATTCTAGACCCTATTAACATTTGGGCTTTATTTCTATTTTTGTGATGGCCCAAATTTATTTAGACATCAAATATTTGAGAAGTCGTTTAATTACTTTTTATAAATATATTTTTAAATATAATTATAATGCCTTTTTTATTCATTAATTTATTAAATTTAGTAAGTATACATTTTATAATAAAATTTTCATATTTTTGAGTTCACAATATCGATTAGCACTTTTTAGAAAAAGTAAAAAAAAAAAATTAATTTGCTGCAAATGAAGTCATATGCTCATTTTAAATCTAATTTTATTTATTATTTTATTAACAATATTTTATGTATTTTAAGTGAATAAAATATAGTTTAGAAAGTATAATGATGTAGTGAAAATTGTTTAGCGAGACTTTTTTTTTTGTATTTAAAAAAAAAGTTAACTCTGAATTCCTGAAAAATTGACAAGATTTAAAAAAAATATCAAAACAATGCGTTTTCAAAATAAAATTTGGAATTAGTACATATTTTAAAATATATTTTCAAAATTATGATCACTCTTCCATTTTTTTTCCAAAATTAAATGTTTGAGATTGTCACTTAAATGAAGAAGGGTATATCAGAAAATTCGTTTGGAGTGTACTAATCTAAAGTGAGACTTTTTAATCTGTGAGTGTACTTCTCAAATATTAAGTCCAAATAACCTGGGCTTTTTGTGATTGTACTTAGGCTTGAATCTAGTGTACTTTGCTTTAATTTGGTTATCTAGGCTAATTTCATTAACCTTAGTATTGGGCTCAAATTTAGAAATTGTAAGTAATTTCTTCTAGGATCCGGATATTCTCCCCATAATTGAGTACTTCACCCTCCCTTCACTTCACCCCTTATATTTTCTTTTCACCACCAATAATTGTTCTAATTAACCCTTACCATTGTATGAATTAATTCTTTTGTTAGTTCACCCCAACCCTTTCAAAGAGGAAAAAATGTGCGCCCTAACCCACATCGAGAGAACCCACCCGCGCCGAACGGACGGACGGACCACCGTCGCCGAACGGACGAACCTCGCGTCCTGCCGCCTCCGAACGGATGAACCTCGCCTCGCGCCGCCGCCGGCGAAGCCTTGTTGCGAAGCCTCGGGAGAACCCATTTTGAATGTGGGTTTCTTGATTTGAATGTGGTTTCCTTGAATTTTCGACTCTGGTCTACCGAAATTTGTGGATATGTTCGACCGATTTTGTCGAACAAGAAACAGATTTTGTTCGATTCAAGAATTCAAGGAATGGGGGTTTTCGTTTTGTCAAACAAATATTCGATCAATGCAGACCGAATATAGACCAGAATTTCGGAAAAAAATGGACTGAACAACCAGTTTTACGAAAAATGAATCCGAACAAGTATATTTTCGAATTTTTTCCCGAAAAGTAGTCATATTTTTGAAATATTTTTCCGAAAAGTAATCTTATTTTCGATTTTTTTTCCAAAAAGTAGTCTTATTTTTTAAATTTCTTTATGAAAAGTAGTTTTAGTATTTTCGACAAAAATATTCGAAAATTTAGTATTTTTTCGGAAAAGTTTTTCGAACATCTACACAAAGTTCGAACTTTTTTTTCGAAAATTGGGTGATTTTTCCACGGACCAGATCTGAACACGTACATTCGAAAATTAAGAAAAAAAATGACGCGAAATGATTTAGGACTACATTTATTCAATGCTACAATATATATAACACTCAAAATACCCCAATATGATACAAAACTAGCAAATATATCAAAATGAAAACATAAATCCTCACATCAACAAATGATTTCATAAATAAAAAATAACCTAAAATTTCGAACATCTTCATTAATCACCATGTTGAAAACACAAGATTTATCCTAATGTGTTAGATGAAGAACATGTTCGAAATTGTTCAATGAAGATTTTAGGGTTTTGTTCGAAATTGT
>JAPKLY010000012.1:1697058-1736808 GCA_026898435.1 Prunella vulgaris
AATGAAGATTTTAGGGTTTTGTTCGAAATTGTTCAATGAAGATTTTAAGGGTTTGTTCGATTTTTTTTTTTGTGTGTAGGGAGGGGGTGAACTGATCCGATTATAAATTAATTAATTAGTCATAAAGGGTATAATTGTCCTATTAGATTTAATTTACAAATAATTTTTAAATGGTGGTGAAATACTCAATAGTAGGGGAGAATATCCCGATCCTTTCTTCTATATGCTTGACAAAGAGTCGAAGGCCCCGGTTATTTAGTGCACTCCATTAATTAAAATATCCCGTTGTATATTAAGAGTGATTCATGTTACATCAAAATAAACTCATACACTTGAATTTTGAATGTTTATTTAAAATGTATGTATAGTTGGATGTGTAATGTATGTCTTGAAATTAGTAATACTTCACATAGTAATCAACAATACCTTGAGTAATATCAGTAATATAAAAAACATTTATAGATTATTTTTCTAGGGCTCGATAAATTTAAAATTTGGTCATCTTCGCATTATATTGATCCTATACACTTATAGATCGAGTGAATTGTGTTGAGCACAAATTTAAAATTAGGAATCGGTCAAGTATATGTTGTAATATAATTTGATTATATGTACAGTTGAATTCCAGTGGATATGCAACATATATAATCCAATATGTTAAGTTATTTATTGTTGTGGTACAATATTTAATAAGTAACGGCCCAAGCCCATAATTAATTAGACGAGACTCAAACTCAATATTGTAAAGTTTGAGGCGCGAGCATGAACAAGACATATGTCTGCGAGCACAAGCAAGATACTTGTTGACAAGCATGAGCATACTCTAAATCAACACCCCGAGAGTAATTACAATAATAATGACAAATGTGTAACATAATTAGCGTCAATCAGAAGCCACACATGGAAGCTGCCATTTACTACAAGAGACTTTCCATAATAAAATTTGTAACTGTTTAGTTGAGCAATAAAGAGTAATCGGTGCAAGTGCCTTATTTAGAATTCTCTATAAATATGGCTTTAAGACCATCATTGTAAGAATTTGAAATTTTATTCAATCTATAGACTACACTTTTAAGTCTCAGTTCTTGCAATATAAGAACTAAGCAAATCTCTGTATTATTATAAGATTTTTGACACATTTATTCAAATGTTATTTCAGCCACTTTAGAAATAATCAGGTATTAACATTTATGATTTAAAATCTTATGCCATGAATATTTTTTCAAGTCATTTGATTGAAAGACAATTTGAGAATTTTTTAAACATTTAACTTTATCCGTTTATTTTTAAGATTCATACATATTCTTATTATTTGGCGTATGATTATTTTATACTCTATAAATAGTAAATATCACATAACAAACAATTTTTTTTTTCATCTGCATATGGAATTAACTAACACAAATTTAATAAATCACATAAATTATGTGCTCTCTATTTTCTCCTTTTACATATTTCTTTCGGATTAGTCTTGTATGCATCAGTTACACGGTGCAACTCAAGTTCATTTTTAAAAAAGTTAAACAATTTATAACTGAAAAATTAAACAGTTTATAATTGAAAAGTTAAACAGTTTATTACTGAAAAGTTAAATTATGAAAGATACACTTTTCAGTAATAAACTGTTTAACTTTTCAGTTATAAATTGTTTAACTTTTAAAAAATGAACTAGAGTTGCACCGTGTAACTTGTGCACGGGAGACTTACTCTTTTTAATGTTTTATAACCTTTGGTGATATTTTGTCAACTGTTTTGTTAAGAAACATATCAATGTGAAATTGAGCATGATTGTAATATAATTAGAATGTGCATAGATGTTAATTGTGGCATTCTTTAATATTTTCCCCCCTCTCCTACTAAAAGAAGATCATCTCTCAAAAGTTGTTAAACATAGTTCATGGAATTAGCTTTGATTTACTCTCATTTTGATATGATAGTTATGTGAAGTATATTTTAAATATACGTAAACGATTATAAGTGTAAAATTTAATTTATATGTGACACCTTAAAATTTTTATATATCATCTATTTTTCCTTTCTTTCTTCTCCTTTTTTTCTTTTTATACCGGCAGAAATTGTTTGGGTGATTTATATATAAATTTAAGAAAATTATTATATTTATAAATAGTTGTTGTGCAAAAAAAAGATATATTTCTATGCAGAAAAAAACGTGCTACTATTTAAATATTGTAAACTTATTTATAAATATAGTGATTTTTTTTAATCTATATGTAAACCACCCGACATTTTTCCCTCATTCTTTTTATCTGTCAGCAAAAAAATTTAGAAAAAAATGTAATGCCATAATGATTGAGGATTTTTGGCAGGCATCTATCCAGCCAGAAAATTTCAACTGATGTCAACTATTCACAATTATTTCTATTTCTATATATACACAATACATGATAAATAGTCAAAAATTCAACACCCAATAAATTATTTTACAGCGGACGTAGACTAGTATTTATTTCTTAATTGGCAGCTGCGAATCAACTCGCTGTAATCTGTAAAATGTATTTATTTATTTTTTTAGTAGTTTATTTTTATTATTATCATTATTACTACATTATTTTAAATATATTTCCTGAATTGAAATATAACACAGCCGCGAATCAGCTTGCTATATTTTGTAAAAGAAAAAAATAATACTACCTTTTTGGATTTTTATTTTTGTTATTATTTTTATATTTATTTCCGAATTGAAATACACAGTACGTGTGATTGTCCATTAGCTTATATCTCTCTCTCTTCTCGCGCTCTTCCAAAGAGAGAACCAAAGCTGAACGAGCAGAGAGGGGAGAGAGAGAGAGAGAAGAGAGAGAGACCAATCCACCTGGGAGAAAACGCGTATTCAACGACTTCACCGTCGCCCGCTTCCGATTATCCGTGGCGGGGCCAAGATTGATACCGGTGTTCGTCTCCACCTCTGATTTTGTACGACCTTTTTGGGAATGGCTTCATCCCCTTTTTTTTCATCTAGGGTTCTTTCTCCAATATTGAATCCGCCTTCTTTTTGAATTTCAAACGACCGTCCACGGATTTTCGATCCCGGAGGTACCTATTTTGCTTTACCGTCATTTCATTTATTCGCGAGTAGTTTGTCGTTTCTTCTGTTTGAATTTACCTTTTCCGTTTCTGATTTCCTATGGCTGTAATTTGATGAAAAAAATGGAGCTTCTTTACCGTGATGTTTGTGACTGTGGATCGATGTGATTCTTGGTTAGGGTTAGGTTAAGGTCGTCCTCACAAATGGAAGCGTCCGGGAATTCGGACGCGTACAGGAGCTCTAATTCTTCCACCAGCTCTAATCATTCCCGAAGACATGGAGTGCAGATTTCTGCTTCTACCATTCTCCGATCGCCGTTATCCACCTTACTAGAGTACTCTGGAATTCTTAGAACCAGGTTCAGTAATTCGGAATCCGACACTTTATTAAATAATGGAGGCCATGCTAGCTATCGTGATCACCATCTGCAGTCGCACTTAAATGACCCTGAACCTTCCATGGCTGCAAATAGCAGTGGCAGTGCAGGGGAGGTTTCCATTAGGATAATTGGTTCCGGAGAACATGAGCATGATAGGAGTACATCCAATATACTGCATTCAGCATCAAGTGTTGGGCAGCTTAATGCACATACTGAATCCTTTATGCGGCCCATTTCGAGGTCTTCGTCTTCACTTTCTCTGATGTCCTCATTGGAGAGTCAGGGTGATTTGAGGAGTGATAGAGAGGGTGGAGATGGGGCTACACATTCACCGAATGCGGGTGCTGATACAGATGCAGCTGAGGGAGTTGGCAACAATAATAGGGATTCTTCCTCCTCTTACCAGAGATATGATATACAACAGGCTGCTCGGTGGATTGAGCAGGTCCTTCCTTTCACATTGCTTTTGTTGGTTGTATTCATACGTCAGCACTTACAAGGTATTTATCCTTGCCTCTTAATTACAGTTGTTTGGATTTTTGTATCCGCAATTGCTGACCGTATACTTCTGTTTTTTACACTTAATTGCTATAAGATCAAAATATTAATTCATAATCAAATCTATCATGTCCGCCTTAGTACAAAAAGACTGTTAGGAAAGGAAATATTTCTTGATTATTTGCTAGGTGTTAGATGCGTGGAGGATAGGGGAGTGAATTTGTATTCATGCCAAATGGAATTTGCACAAGGGTTCCTTCATACATCACAATTCTTGCTACTATGTACTCCCTCCGTCCCAGACCAATTTGTACACTTTCCATTTTGGGTTGTCCCAAACCAATTTGCACACTACTTAAAAGGGAAACATCGATTTGCTTGCACACTCACAAAACTTTCCACACATTTACCCATACACCACTACTTTTTTAAAAAATACATTTTCCTTAAACCGTGTGTCATCCCAGGGGTGCAAATACCCCTGGGACGGAGGGAGTACCATTTATAGAATTTAGAGCTAGTTATGAAAATTTTTAATGTTTGAACAGGAAATGGGTAACTTCTTTTTTGAACAGCTGTTTACCTTTTTATCAAAATCTTGAAAATAAGTATAGTATTAGTAAAACATCTATGGCGAGTGATGGTGTAGATTCGGGTTTGCTTTCTTATCCTTGACGACCAGCATCCTCATTCATCATGCAAGCTGTTATAGTAACCGATTTCCTTAGTGTTGTTTGCTTGGAGATTAGCATTCTATCCTTTGCTTTGAATGCTTATATAGTTATATTAGAAAAGAAATTCTTTTCTCAGTTTTCTAAGCAACGTCATAATGTAAGATGCTTTGCTCAGTTTAATTTTTATTTATTTCTGTCTAGATTCTAGTATGGGAATTGGGAATTTGATTTTTGATATATCATATATGCAGGATTCTGTGTTACCATTTGGATTGCTGCTTTCATGTTTAAGTCGAATGATGTTGTACGGAAGCAGACGGCGCTTAAGGTACATGTTGTACATCTGTGTTTTCATTTTGCATGTTCTTTGATCAATATTTTTGAATGATGAATATTCCTTTTGCTCGTAATGTAAAGTCACTGTTTTCAAGAGACTGACTTCTCCTCCCCAGGGTGAGAGGAGTATATTGGCACTTATTGGCATTTCCATCCTTTTCTCACTTCATGTGGTTGTGATTTACTGGTGGTATCGTAATGATGATTTGCTGCATCCTTTGCTGATGCTGCCACCAAGAACCATACCACCCTTCTGGAATGCGATATTCATTATCATGGTGAATGGTGAGTCCTTTCTTTTATGGTGTGTTCTAGGGGTTACTGGTGGAATCTTTTTGGGAGTATAATCCTAGTTGCCGTTATATCCTGGAATCAATGTCCTCTTAGTTTCTTATTTTAATCTTTCGAACATGGATCTATTTTCTCAGATACACTGGTGCGCCAAGCAGCAATGGTCTTCAAGTGTGCGTTATTAATGTACTACAAAAATAGCAGGGGTCGAAACTATCGTAGGCAGGTAAATATCCATGCCATGTATATATTGGACATAATTATATATTATTCATTTCATGTTGTAGTTTCTAATAGCAGTCACAGCATGTACCACCTATTGAAGTGATTGTTTCTTCACAGGGTCAAATGCTAACTTTAGTTGAGTACTTGTTGCTGCTCTACCGTGCCTTGCTGCCTGCCCCTGTTTGGTATCGTTTCTTTTTGAACAAAGAATATGGGAGCCTCTTCTCATCACTAATGACTGGATTGTACTTAACTTTCAAGCTTACATCTGTTGTTGAGAAGGTAGCTTGCCGAGTGTTATGACCATGGTTTAACATTTTAGGCTTCTTGTCATATTTTATAATTTTGCTTAAAGATTTCTAATTTATATGCAATTTGCTTGTTCTGTGCTTGGCCATAACTTCATTTTCCTGAATGTATTGGTGTATTCAGGTTCAATCATTCATCACTTCCCTGAAAGCATTGTCAAGGAAAGACATCCATTATGGAGCTTATGCCACATCTGAACAGGTCTCTTTTTTCTTTAAAGGTTTCCCTAGTTTTTATGCTACCATTCTGGATTGTTTGGCTACCATTGAAAATTTTTACCGCCTATAGAAATCATCATTCAACTTGTCCACTTAAATCCTGATACATATGCTTTTCATAGGTCACACTTTCACTTTTTTACAAATGCCCGATTCCTCGTATAGAACCCCTCCTTATGTCTATCTAGTATCTAGGGATGTAAATGAGTCAAGCCATTCGTGAATTATTCCGGTCTCGGCTCGAAAAATATTCGTTCGAGTTCGTTTGTTAAATTTTGCGAGCCAAGCTTGAGCCTGAATTTGAGATCGATTATTTTATCCTGCCGAACTCGAGCCTAGTGGTATTTGGCTTGAATGCTTGCGAACAAGCTTTGTTTATAAAACTCGCGAATAACAACATATGTAGACATCTTTGAGAAGGTCCAACAATCAACCACTACAACATAACAACATATGCAAAATAAATTTCTAAAAATATTATTTAGCTTTTAAGATTTTAAATATAAAAATGACTCCCTCCGTCCCCTAGGAATTTTCTCCCTACGGGACGGCACATTTTGTTAAGAAAAATGTATTTTATATATAAAGTAGTGGCATATGTGTAAAAGTTTGTGAGTGTGCACACAAATCAATGTTTTTTTTTTAGTAGTGTGTAAATTTGTGTGGGATGTCCAAATAAGGAAAGTGTGCAAATTCCTATGGGACATGGAATATAATTTAGTAAAAAAATTAATGATTCCTGTGAGTTGAGTTAGTAATTATATTAAAATAAAGTAAAAATATCTTAAACATAGAAAAATATAGTACACGAAAATTTGTGTATCCCGTTGAGTATCATAAAATTAATTTTAACATTTAAAATTGTTATCTTACAATCTGGGATGTATTAATGTTAGATTAATTTATTACAATTACATTATGATGAATGCTAGGTATTAAAATTGCTATAATATGTGAAATCATATTTATATTAATTTGAAGTTACTTGAAAATTGATGTAAAAAATTTATAATTAACAAGTGAAGGCTCATAAATTGTATAAAATATTTGAATAATGTAATAAAATTTACATTCATGTAATAAAATTTACATTCATGTAATTTTATTACATTTCTAATAAATGATTTAATAAACTTAAACCCTGAACACTAAATTTAAATTATGAAGTGTAAAATATACAAGTTAGATCACGAACTTACTAAAAATTAACAAAATTTTTATTAGTGATGATTCATGATTAAGTAGAAATTTGAGTTATACAACTTGCACCACTACTTGTTTGAGTAGGTCTCCTGTAAAAAAATCTCTTAGTATGAAACTAACATCATACATGTATTCGATGATACCATAATATTTTATATTCTGATTTTAGTTTATAAGTTTGATGCTAACAATGAATGCATGAAACTAGTTCATTGTGAAAATGTATCTATATCCTACTAAATGAATCCCAATATGACAAGTTATCATAACTAACTTAATTTGTAATATGACAAGGTTCACTTTATACATATTTTTTTATAAGATACAATAAAATAAAAAAGGTAAAAAAATTTATGTTATTTTTGTGTGATTTTAAAATTTTCACGAGCTTATCGACCTGAGTTTTATAAATTCGAGCTTGAACTATGTTTGATTAATTTACAAATAAGCTTTTCTTTCGAGTCGAGCCCATAAACAATCAAATGAGCCGAGCTCAAGCTTGATAGTATTTGGCTTGGCTTGGCTCGTTTACATCCCTAATTCTCTGTCCATGCCCCTTGGCCCTCTATATTTGCATTTATAAGAGCACTTAAGGAATATGCAAAATGCTACTGGCTATATTACTTCAAACCCGTCTTCTCATCCCTTTGACAGCAGTATAACTGTATAAGAGCACTTGATGTATCTGCGTATCTGGGTTAGAACTTAAAGATTAACAAAGATGCATGTTGTGGGGTCTTGAAGGGAAGTGGACTTGAACAGACTGCTGTACTTGTATTTTCTGATCAATCCCATAAAATCTTCCATTTCCCTGTTGGGTGTGGCATTGTAATCAGACATGACTTGATGCAGGTTATTGCAGCAGGAGATTTGTGTGCTATTTGCCAAGAAAAAATGCACACTCCAGTCCTTCTTCGTTGCAAACACATATTTTGCGAGGACTGTGTTTCGGAGTGGTTGGTTCTCTCTTCCTTCCTCTAGTTTTTATCCTATATTTGCTGAATATCCTCCCCCCCCCCCCTGACATTGTAATATAATTGAAGCAGAAAGAAATAATACTGTTAGTTTTCCTTGCCACCGTTTGAGTGAATAGGGCTTTTTTTTTATTGTTTAAGATATAATTCACTCACAAAATGCAATAAAAAATATGAGGAAACGGATGCATTACGATTCTCCATATTATATTTAATATTAGTTTCATCATTGAGTGGTTATTTTGTGTTGTTAGGTTTGAGAGAGAACGGACTTGTCCTTTATGCCGGGCATTGGTGAAAGCTGCTGATCTTCGATCATTTGGTGATGGATCAACAAGTCTATTTTTTCAGTTATTCTGAATCCAGGAAGTTATCTGTCCTTGACCCGGAGCATCTCATCTGCATACAAAATTTAACTGTAACTATACTGCTGCCACCAACACCTATTCGCAGTGGCTGATAGAAACGAACACACCATCATACGTTGATATATTGTAATCACAAACATGTATGTGGTCGGAGGGTTTCCTGTTGCTGGAGTTGTTGTATTCAAGGTCGATCATGGGATATGCAACAGTATGCGCGGTATATAAAAGCTCCTTTTTCGATAATGTGTCCTATTATTTTTGTCACTCGCTTGCCTGTTGAAGTTCTTAGGTTGATGTTCTATCTTTTGCATGATTTCATGAAAAGCAAAAGGGGGAGCCTGGGCTTGCTTGTCCTTGAATTACATTGAATTTGAAGCTCGAAAATTTGGCTCGAACGACATTGAATTTAGGCAAAATTCGTATGAGACCGTTTCATAAATCAGAAGAATTTTATATGACGTACTATACATCCCATGAGTTTATAAGGTTCTAACCTAACTATGTTTTAAAGGTGACTATGACCTGAATACATGAGACTGTTTGAGCTGGTTTCATATAATAGTCTCTCAGTTTAGGTTTTAGAGTTCATAACTCGACTTTGGACTCATGATTTGACTTGGTTTTTTTGGTTAGATTAATAGTGTAATGTCTTAAAAACAGGATAAGGTATATAATTACCACTTCCACTTCTTCCATTTTATTCTAAGTATAGTTATAAAAATTTTATCAAATCAAAGAATATAACAATTTTGACGTCCAATAAGAATATATTTTTTGCAAATACAAACAATAATGATGATTTAGAATAAGTGTGGAGAATCACATTAAGTGATAATGAATAAAATTTAATCTTTGAAACACACTTATTATAAAGAATAAGGAATATTTAGTATAATTAAATATTTATATATACTGCAGCTGATAAGACTTGCAAGTTTTATCAAGTGCACAATCTTGCTCGATTTTTCCTGAGCTTTGAGTAAATTTTGGGACCAAGTAACCTTCAAGCCAGCTTGATTGGTAAAAATATTCCCTTTGTTATCAGACATATAATACATACAATGAGTTCAAAAGATGTGTATATTCGTAGACGTATATAAGTACCATGTTACTGAATTGTAGTAGATACATAAAACCACACCAGAGGCCACCCTATCAACACTGCAGCTTGCCACCTCTGTCGACGGCGGCAGTCATCTGGCTCAGCCGAGCTTTCAAGAACGTTAGATCAAATGCGAAGCGCGAGACAATAGGCAAAGGTGGCTGCTGAGTCGAAACTACAGTGTTTCTTCTGATCCTCGACCTGAACTCCGAATGAGCACTCTCTAGAGCTAATATAACCGGCCTTCCATCGTCGTTGCTTTTGCTTGTCCAGCAACTCAACTCTCTGCCAACTCTTTTCATCATTTCATGTTTCTCCTTTCCTTTGTTTTGATCAATCTCTGCTTCACCTCTCTCTTTTCCTCTGTTTTGATCAATTTCTGTTCCACCTCTCTCTTTTCCTCTGTTTTCATCACTTTTCTTGTTTCCCCTGTTTTGATCATTTTCTGTTTCGCCTCTCTCTTTTCCCCAGTTTTCATCGCTTCTTTCTTTTCCCTTTTTGTCCTTACATTTTACTGCTTCTCCCTCTTTGGTCAAGTCAATCACCTTTAGAAACGGATTGCCCCCTGCAAAGTCGCGGAAGGTCTTGAATTCCTTGGCGCGAATGCCACCAGAATCGGGACGTCTATCACTCCCTATACAAGGCTTGTTTGCTTCTTCATGCAGCCCTAATATCTTCCTCTTTGCCACCTTTTCCGCCGTTGATCCTAACCCCTTGGCAAACGACATTAAGCTGTCTCCGTAGCTGATATCTCCTTGATTCATCTGCACATCAATCACATCAATATTGGTGTTCACATGTTGGTTGATTTTTCACAAAACGTGATTGAAAATATCTTACAAGAATCATCGGCTTGCAACTGGCGTATGATATTGAGTAATCAACGGACACCTTGTCACGACATGAGTATGTTGATCGTCTCTCCGCTGCTTCAGAACTAGATAATAATATCCCACTCTCTCTGCCACCTGATTCAATAAAAGTATATACAATTTGAAGCTATTTCTAAAATCATGTACGTACTATTAGCAGCATTACCGTTGGATAAATTTCTTGCACTAAAGCGATCCATGATTGCCGGGGTTTTCTTGTTTGCCCTCTTGAAGGTTGATGGGGAACAGACTTCATTGGATTTGGGAGGACCAAATCTTGAATCCTTGCTCTCACTCAAGGCTTTCCTCATGGATCTTCTTCTCGTCCCCGAGAATTCAGACACGAAGTTCTCCGGGTCTGTTTTCAGGACATGGAAAACCTTCTTTGCTAAATCATGTATAGCACGAGCCTATCACACAGTAATCCAGCCTGTAAGGCAATACTTTTCAATGAAACAAGCAATACTACATATTGTAATACATACCTGTCTAAAATATATCGTTGCTGATGAATTGAAGTGCATTGCGTTTTCTGGTATCAGAAACACATCATGCTGTCCAAAAAAAACAACGTAAGATTCAGGGGCCGGTTCTCTCGTAAAATCCTAAATCTGTCCCTATCTTATTCTACAGAAGATCAAACCTCGAATTGTTCAAGATTTTTGTACAAGCCCTCGTGGAGTTTAGCTCTCATTGTGCCGAAATCCATCGGCTCCTCAATGATTTCATAGTAGTCCTCAACCTTTTAACAGGACAATCAAGTGTAAGACCTTAAGAATGCAATTGAATTCGTCGAAAATAGGAAAGTAAAGAACCTCATCAGGATCAACTGGTTCTGCAAATATTTCATAACTATCCCTCCTGCGAACAACACATCACTTCATAAATCAGCGCGGTGCTAGCATCCTCGTTGGCACGAGTCGAGCTTTAAAATTAGTTAGTTTGGAAAGGAAATCAACATAGATGAAATTGTTCACCTTTGCAGTGTGTCAAGAACTAGCTCGAGCACATGCTTTGCTGGCATTATTGACTGTTTGCCTAAACATATTCAGTCATAGATGGTGAGGATCATACATCCAATATGCAATTAATATTTCATAAATTTGTACATAATTTTTAGCTACCATTTGTAGTTGCATGATCTTCATGCTTTTGATTCGTTTTAGTCGTCCACTCCACTGCAACATTAGAAATCGAATTATTCAATCAATTCATTTTTTACGACTCGGTATCTGGCCCAAAGATCGACTGAACTGAATTATAACTCACAAAAGTCAGATGAGTTATCTGCATTTCGTGGGCTGTCTCTTCCCTGCATGCATGCACATGAACCTAAGTTATTATTATTGCATAATGGTTGTCCAAAAGTAACACATTAAAGAAAATGTAATAATACCTTCCACACTTGTTTGGCCAACTTTGAGACAGGGGAAAAAGATGATGAGCCATCAGCTTTTCTCTTCATCCTACTTCTTGTCCTACAAAGCTGTCGTTTCTGATGATTTTCCTTGCAATCAAGGGCCGAGATTCGTGGGCTTCGTCTCCTCTGCCCGTCCCTCTCCATTGATTTCGATATTTTCCTGCTAAGTTCAGAACGTCAAACGAGCTTTTATCGAACGATCATAAAATACAAAAACAAATTTTAGTACCTGGACATTGAAGCAGATTTGGGATTTGATAGAGTATAAGCATTGGAATTTTTTTTGTTGCTTTTAAACAAGATGGTGAAAAATTAGGCAAGAAATTTTAGTGAGTGTTGATATTTTTTTGCAGGAGATCACTAGGATATAGTTATTTTTTTCTGAATATGGTTAATAAAGATTCACATTGCAACATATTGAGGAGTCGTTTGATTTTAATAGGTATCTCTTTTATTTGAAATTAATTACTGACTGAAAATGATTTATTCCACGTTATTCTTCCAGCATTTAATTTGGCAATTGGATTTCCATATGGGCTGCAAATTACAGTTGTATTTATATATCAATTTATTTATTATGTGTAACGTAATTTACATGAAACTGATATCATTGCATCATTTAATGATACTATAATATTAAATATTTATTCGATGATAATAATATTAACTTATATTATAAAACTAAATTATTGTATGTGGACCCGACAAGATCAAAGGTTAACGTTAAATAAGATATTAGAGTATTAATAAAATAAATATCGTACTAATTATTAGATCAACGAGGGTAATTCGAATCACAAAATAAAGAGTTGAAATGTTTTTAATATTATTTTGGTCATTAGGTAAATAGAGGATTAATTACCCCCAATCATAGATGTAAATGGCGGTCGCCGAGACCGCCTAGGTGCTTGAAGGGCCGAGCTGACGTCAATGACAAATCGCCGAGAAAAATCCGCCAACACATTTGGTACTGCCGAGACCCTCTAGGCACCGCCTAAATGATCATTACTCTTATTTTATTAATTTTTATTTCAACTTAAAAGTTAGAACTAAAATTAAAAAATAAAAATTAATTTACTAAATTACTAAAAGATGAAAGTTTAATTGAACTACTTTATAATTTATTCGTACTATATATTTTGCTCTTTTTGTGTTTCATTTAGAAGTTGAACAATATCGTATTATGATAGTTTTAACATTTTGTTGACTTATTATATTTTGTGATAATTATTAACTATGTTTTAAATTTATAATTTATTATATAAATATATGTTTTTATTAATATATGTTTAAAAAAATTTAATATTAATAAAAAACAAAAAAATCTTGGCGGCACTCGACCGCCCTATGATCATAAAACGTCATTTGCATGCTTACCAACGATTCGATTTTATTTTTCCACCATTCACATACATCACAAGCTTAGGATTTCTCTTGAGATAAAATCCAAAACTACATTGTTCTTCCCCCATTTTTCATTTTATCATATTTATAGTTTGTATATAATCACATTCTAATTATTCAATGAAAATGACTATAACATTGTTTAATAAATATTATAACATTATTGAACTTATGCAATAATAATATCACATACATTCGATTTCACAGGATCAGCATTGTGTACAAAGATAGTTTACTTCAATTTTGCATTAATTCAAACGTTTGTGCAGTACTTGAGGAAGGATTTTTACAAGAAATAGAAGGCTTATATTAATTAAAATAAATACAAAAGTTTCTAGAGTTGTCTCATTCTGAATATCACAAGAAAAAGATAACACATTGTTTATAAAAACAAAAAGAAAGTTGATAAAATATTAAAGTAATAAAAGTCATGATTTTTATTTCAGTAAATTAGAGTATAATTTACACAACACTCGGTGAAATTTATCAAACGAAATATGTTATCGTGCACTTACCTACAAATATACTACTATCACTCATTTTTAATATGTATGTATATATATATATAGTGTGATTTTATATATATTTCCTCCCGTCATTTATTTTATTTTATTTGAATTGTTAATTATTAATTTTTATTTTCTTTATGAAATAAATAATACTCACAAATAGATAAATGAACTTACAATGCTTTAAATATTTTTTTATTTTATCTGCATTTTCTATAAAATACAATTTTTTATTAAAATATGTGCAACAGTAAAAAAAAAAAAAGATGAGTGGACAGATAAAGTATATTACTTTTAAAAATATTACTATACCATCCGCAATTATTCACACACCTAAATTTTTATCTATTGAAGAATATTGTATTTATATATTGTATTTTTTTTATATAAAATATTTGTGAGGCGCGATGAATATTAACGTATACTTTTTATATTAAAATGATAAACACAATGTACAAATATAATTATTTTTTCGATGAACAAGAAATGTAAGTGTATGAATAATTATCTGACGGAAAATTTATTATTTAATTTTATTAATAAATATTTCGTTATTAACATTATGCAGTGTGGTTAGCCCCAATTTTTAATACAATATTATATGAAAATTATGATATGTTTTCTCCATCTAATGATCACCTGCATTATTTGTTTGTCACTTAAATGTCCATTCTTTAAGGAAATAATTATTTTATTTTTCACGCTCAAATCATTTTTTAATTGCATAAATAATGGACACTATGATAATTCTATATTATTTTTACTTTACCTATTTTTATTAAAGCGTGCCCAAGAAACAAAGAAAAAGAAAAGTAGTAGTTTTATAAAATTTATTCATAATATTAAATTTATACCACAAGATATGATTACTGATATCATTACATTTACTTATTGATAGCATAGTGTAAAATGTGTATCATACCAATAAATACATTTTATGGTATAAAATTTCATAGTATGAACTTAGTTTATAAAAAATTTTGTGAACAAAACATAATAATACTAATTATCTAACCTGATTTATTTTTCTCACATAATTTATAAATTATATATAGTCTAAAAAGAAATTTATTAAGTGCACAATAATATTGAATAACTTACCTCTAAAACATAAAAGAGTAAAAGAAAAGCTACAATAATCACACTTAATGTTTTTCCTTAAAAGCAAAATATGCAGCTTGTGCGTTTCTCATAAATGTCTAATGATTTCTGATTTTTTCCACATCAAGAGTTTTATGCTTAATTAAATGGCACCCTCAATATTTCCATAAATGGGAATAACGTCCAACAACTACAATAAAAAATTGTTAAATATCTAAAACAATCAATTAAAATTGTCAAAAATAATTGAGTTAAAAAGTTTGAGCAAATGGGTGCATAATATTTTTAGATAGGATTTTAATTATCTGAGATCAGTTTCTTATTTAAAATAACTTGTTAAATGTATACATTTTTCAAAGAAAAAATTCATAAAATTATTGTTATTTTTTTTTAGTAAAATACTATCACTTTTTAATATAAAGTGAAACAATTTTTAAAAATTTTACCTTAAAAATAATGCATTTTACAAGAATATATACTTTTTACAATTTTATCTTAAAATACAACATCTTACACCCATTTTCTAAAGTGACAATTTTATACGAGAATTATAATTTCTTTATGTCAAAGTTTATTTATTAAAGAACCAAATTAAATTTGTAAGTAATAAGATCGTAGCATTTCTTTTTATATTTTAAATTGCAAAAAGGAGAGGTTATAAGATAAATGCAAGACTCCTGCTATTCATACCTTAATTTTTTTTAAAAATATATCCCATTATTTTATAGGTAAAATTATTCATATATAAAATGACTAAGTTAACTGTGTAATGAGATAAATTAAAATTTTAAAAGTTTTGTTGACTTTAATTTTAATTTTTAATTATTTAATTTTAAAATTAATTCTTTTTGTTTGAATCAATCAATTTCTAAAATAAATAAAAAACTTACACATAAAATAATAACTGAAAAATTGAAAAAAATCAGATAAGTATTAAATATTAAACTAAAATAAATTGAAAAATAAAAATGAATAAAATTTAAAAAATATTAAAATAAACACTCTAAATCTTCAAATAATCCAACTAAATTTTTAACAAATAGTTAAAAAATCAAATTAAATCTTTAAAAATCGATAAAACTAAGATATTAATTTTAAAAAATTCAAAATAAAAAAAATATAATTAACCTTTTTAATTTAATTATTATGAAATTTAGTTGTTTTAAAGAAATTAATTTTATTAAGCTTTAGCCTATTTCTTAAGATTTTTATAGAAATTTTTAATATTTTTTTGAAGATTCTGTTGATTTTTTAAATATATTTTTAAATTTTCTTTTAAATTTTAAATTTTTTATTTGATTTTTATAATTTTTTCAGATTTTAGTTAAGTTTAAATGATTTTATTCAAATACTACTTAATTTAATTATTTTGATTATTCATTTTATTTTCTTATTTTTTTAATTTTCCCAATTTTTTATTATTTATTAATTTTTAAAGTTTAGTATATTCAATTTTTATGATTTTTATAATTAAAAAAGAGTCAATTTTTTAATTATATTTATGAAGTGGAGGAAAATATGAGAATGTGTTATTTTTTATTTTGATGGAGTAATAATATTATAGAAATTAATATGATATTATTTAATAATATACTATAATTTTTAATTGGGGAGTTGCACAATGGTTTAAAAAATTGATTATATTTATAATTTAGTTTAAGATATTTATATAGATGTATAATTTTTTTATATTTAATTAATAATTTGTGTAAATTTATGAATTATTTTATAATTTTTTTGTAAAATTTTTATTGGGATATATTTAAAAGATTTTAGGATAGAATAAATATTAATTGTACTTTTAGCACCTCGCTCGCATACATATCCATATACTGCGATTTAGATCCCATTCATTTAATATTTACTTAATTTTCTCAATTTAGTGTAAATATCACCTATTATTATTATGAGTTCTATATATGTATATATTTATTATGAGTAGGTATTGTGTGAAAATAGTTAATGATAAGTTTATCATGAAATTGTCTTAATGTATCAAATATCTGATCAAGTGTATCAAAATATGCATTAAGTGTATAAAAAATTAAAGTCAATATATAGATCTTATTGATCTCAACTTTTGATACACTTGATGAGATTTTTGATACATCTGATTAAATATTTGATACTTTATAACTTATTCATGATAAACTTATTATGAACCATTTTCATACAATACTTTGACATTTATTAATTATTTTAATAATGCATATATATTCATGATAATGATGACATTTACACCGGAGGAAACAGAGGAAATATTAAATGGAGAGGATCCGACTCCTATTTACTTATGTCCCAGACCGCTTCTTCGACTCACTGAGTCACTCAGTCCCTCCACTCGACTTGACTTTCCCTTTTTTCTCCTTTTTTTTCCTTTCTCTCTCATCTTTAACCACCCATCATCACCTATTCTCTTTCTAACCCCATGTTTTTCTCCTCTCTGTATCGCTTCCGATTCCTTTGGGTTTTGCTCGTCCGTCGATAACCAGCGGCGCACCTACTCATCTAGAGCTTCATTGTTGTTCTTCGCTCACACATCAGGTATATTGTTTCCTTCTCCTTTTCGATTTTCTTTTCACAGCCGCATTGGATCTTGCTGTTCCCGCTCGCCGGACTTTTCACATTTTTAATCGCTTGATTTCATTTTTTCCAGTTCCAATTTTGTGTCAGATGAAGTTTTAATCAAATCGCGGATTCACCATTTCAATTTAATCCCCCAAAACCTAATTTATACGGATGATTGTATAACGAGAAAGACTAATTAGATTCTATATGTTCAAGCTCATTTTTTTACTGCTTTTTTGGATTGTTGGGGTTTCTCCCTTCGCCATCTTCATTTTTGAATCTCTGTTGGTTTGTATGCATATTCAAAGAAATTGTTTTTATGCTTAGTGATGTAATAATATATAACAATATGGCGCCTTTCTAATTGTTATCTATGCATTCTTATTAGAAAATTAGGCGAAGCCGCCACTTTCGTGCGCTTCCCATCTTATCCATATCCCTGATCACCGCTCTCTGAATATCAATTGGGGTTATTGTATTTAGCTTTCTTGAGTTCCTTTTGCTTTGAATTTCCTTTGCAGCTGAAAATGGATGCGGAATCGGAAAATAATTTAGGGGAATCTTCTCAATCCTCCACATTTGCGCCATCTTGTGCTTTGTGCCATAGAATTATTACATCAGAAAATGATGCTGGTGATCTTGAAGCTATCAATGTTTGTGGAGATTGCAAGTTTTTGTTACTTGAAGATATTGAGCCAACCTCACCAGATGTTTACCCCAGGCTGAGGCGCATTTCAAGAATAAGGTTTGATAGCACTGAGTCCATTGAGAGTATGTTCTCTCAACAGTTTTCCCAAATGATCAACCTGGCCAGGCAAAACCCGACTACAGTTTCCGAGCGTGATAGTAATTCTGTAGGTGGGGATGGTGCTGCGAGGTTAGAGCGCCATTTAAGTTCCCAAAGTGGTTCTAGAAGATGGAGGAGAGGGTTTTCAGATAATGAAAGTGATGCGTTTGATTCTCTGTATGGGGAGAGTGAATCAAATGCCAGCTTAAGGAGAGACAGGGCTGCTCAGGGTGGTGAGGCTGATACTATATCATATAGTGCATATGGTGGAGACTCTGATGCCTCTGTTGATGACCGAAGTTTCTTGGAAAATGAAAATTTTGGCCATCTAAATGGAGCAAGTGACCTAGAAGATAGTGATACTGATATTGACCCCATGAATGCCGGACTCTATCAATCGAACTCAGAAGATGACAGTGACTGGGAGATGGAAGCTGACACTGAGGGTAATGCCCTGGAGTCTTTGATGGGTGGAGTTCGGTCTCATGGGTCGTTTTCCTCAAACGGGAGTAATGCTGCCTTCATTAATTGGCGCAGGCGATCTTTGTCTCCTAGAGTTGAGAGTGCATTTCCACTCAGGAGACGTGAGAGGATGACCAATTTCCAGGAGGCACATGCTCATGTCGAAGATTTTGGAGATTTTGGAGATTATCTTGATGCCAGAGGCTTCGGAGATCTTCTTGAGCATCTTGCTGAAACTGAAACTTCTAGGAGAGGAGCACCTCCAGCTTCTGTAAATTTTGTGAATAATTTGCCTCGTTTGACAATTAATGACGAGAAGCTGGTGGAAGGTATGACTTGTGCAATCTGCAAGGACCCTTTTACTGTTGGAACAGTTGTTAATAAGCTACCTTGTTCTCACTTCTATCACCCTTATTGCATCTTACCATGGTTAAGTGCAAGAAATACATGCCCACTTTGTCGTTATGAACTCCCAACTGACGACAAGGATTATGAAGCAAGGAAAAGGAATTTGGGCAATGTAAATCAAACATTTCATATCCATCAACCTTCTTTGAATGATGTAGTGGATGAACCTTCTCAAGTTGATCATGGAGTTGAGCGAAGGGAACTAGTTGATACAGATTCTGCTAGGGTAAACAGCACAAGAGACATTACCAGGAACAGATGGTTCTTTCTTGCTGCAGCAGCTGCTCCAGTTGTCAGTTTGGTCGGAATATCTCTCATTCTGTGGTTCGGGAATCCTGCTTCGGGTAGATTATACCGGAGTGGCCGCCTTCCCTACCGTAGGGAGGCCAGCCCCAGGAGGTGGTGGTCGTTTTTCTAACTTGTTCTCTAGGGTTCTATAGAGGTTTTGTGTTATGGTACTTCAAGAGTTGGTACTCGTCGTGTTTAGGCAGGCAATGTTTGTTTATCGTTATCAACTTGCAGTTTCAATGAAGAAGGTTGCTCAGTATTGGTTTAGATCTGTCATAAGACTGATAAAGTCACTTTTAATTTTCTGTTGTGTATTTGATTGTGTTCACACATTTTGTATCCTTTGTGAGAGGCTGATGTATATAAATGGATCTTATTTTCCCTGCCCGCCTCATTATCTATATATGGATGGCAGTTTTGTATATAGAGATGATAATTTCAGCATGCTTTTTCCAATGTAGTTGCTTTTGGAAGCAATGCATTAATAGAACAGAATAATAGGCTAATTTATTCATTAATAGTGGTTCTAAGAAATGGTTGAGAAACTGTGGTGTTTTTGAGAATCTTTATGAAAATAAGGATGCAATTCTGAGAATCTTTATGAAAATAAGCATAATTGCATCCGAAGGCAGTGCTGTCCAACAGGGGCCCTGATGCCTGTTTGGTGGTATGTGATGTGATGCATATGCAAGTGTATAATCCTCTCAAATTATTGTCTCTTGTGCGGATTTTGATTTAATTTCTGATTTTGGGGAAGGAAATGAGAGAGTGATGGAAGTTTTTCTTTTTTTGTTTTTTGGGTGAGATTGCTTAGCATATTTGATACTTGTTTGCCTAAACAGTGAAAAACACTTATATTTTGAAAAATTTGCCTCTTACCAATTTTTTTTTTTTAAAAAGTGCTTCTATTCACCATTCAATTGCTGGAGAGTATGAGTGTCTCTCTCTCTCTCTCCTCACTATAGAAATTATTAAACCATATTATTCCAAGGAAGGTTCTCTATGAAATTGTAGCATTTGGTTCGCTACATCTACGCCTTTGGCATGTCATGCTCCCACACTGCCTGCCCCTTGTTCTCGATTACAGACATTGTCGACGATTTCAATTGCTCGTGTAGGCCTCATTTGAGTTCCAAACGCACAAGTTTGTGCGTTAAAATTAATTTAAAACAAACACAAATAATAAGCAAACGGTTTCAAAATTCACTATAATTTTATAAATTAGCCCAAAATAATATCACCTCAAAAGTTTATGATGTTTTTTTGGACACAATTTTTTTTTTTTAAACGTGCAATAAATATAATTTGTAGGATGGATATTATCAAGTGGAGATTTAAAGGAGCCTATATTATGAGAGTTATAAGTACTACTGGAACAATATTAAAAGTAAAATATGCACACTTTTCGCGATGGAGGTGGTAGAAATTTCATGACTCAAGGTTATTAAAAAAAAAAAAATCCCAACTCCATTGACGCATAAAACAAGTTTAATTTTTTTGGCAATGTAAGTGTAATAATGAAAGATTATACACAGAATAGGCCTACATATGTATCGCTTTTACTGATCTCTGCCTCTAACCTATGTACAGAATCGGCAGAGCCAACACTCAAAACTAGTTTGGCTTGCTCGATTTTCCTTGAAGACACGGGTTGGTCATAGCAGAGCGGTGTGTTTGCGCAACATAATCTTCTTCTAAAATAGTATGTTGAAATAAAGAATAATCCATCCGGCCATTGAGAAAATAGCAAAAATGTGTACCCAGAATAACACGGACGCTGCCTCCTTCCCACATCCTCGTAGACTAGCAACCGCACCTGCACGAGTACAGCACCACAACAGTCAGTCACACGGTTGAACTTATAGGGAGCACTATTTTGATCATACTGTCTTTGTTGATAGAAGAAGGCTAAAAAACAGAAATACTTTACGGCCTAATAGTAAAAGAAATCCTATATTTTGTGACATTAGCTTTCTGCATCTAAGTTCAAGCTTTCTGCATCTAAGTTGCATATCGTTTAAGAACATATTCAATTTAACTCATTTATATAAATGCTAAACCATCTAAAATGCTGGGTGCAATATTTAATACACACATGCATGGGTGTGTAGGTCTTGGATAGTGGATGCTATATACCCTTGAAACCAGATTTGTCTGTTTTCTACACAAAACAAATGTCAACCAGTTTTGACCAAGCTAATTGACTAGAATTGCACAATGTTAATCATTTTAAAAGAATTTGTTCCAAATAGCAAAACGGCACATACTTATTTGTTTTTTGTTTTGCTAAATTTTGGCTATACGTCAATTGATACTTGTTATGTGCTCATAAAAAGCTTACCAGAAAGCACGGAAGTAGGCATTGTGTGCTGCAGTAAGAGCACAAATCTAAACATTTTATCATCAGGGGGAAGGAATCCCAGCTTATCAGCCAACGTAACGATGCCTAGACCAGTCGGAGGAACCAAGATCAATCGCCCAAAAATAATAGCTGCAGTTGTTTTTGCACCAATTTTTTTACTCCCAGGCCCTGGCCCTGCACATGTTTCAAATTTAATCACTTATCACTTTCCAGATCAGGGTAGCAATGGTGCCATGACAATGAGATCAGAGGAAGTATTTCTATAGCTAACTCACCGTCGATGAGGTTGCCTCCTAAAGCCAACAATATGCATGGGATCATTGCATCCCTGATAGTAAAAATAACTATTAGAAAACAATTTCAGTCACTAACTAATCTAGAAATACACAAGTTAGCCCTTATTAAACTGTTTAAACTACTACCATTGATTATTTACAACTTGACAAGAAATAAAATCATAAATGGGTTTTGACATTTGAACTGTTCTACCATGTGCATGCTAGTGACTTTTATTTTACCAACATTTTGATATAATTTTGTAATTGGCTTCCAAGCCTCCAATTCATTTCTTCAATAATTTATTACATCATCGCCAAGAAATGATCGACGCAACATGTTTACAGGGAGTAACATTCTCATCTGGGAAAGGACATACCCCAGAATCAAGCAGCTGTCGGTAAAAAAGTAGAAAGGAGCATCTGAGGTTAGTATTAATTTCTTCAAGAAAGGAACACACCCTAGAATTATTGCGATGACCTGTAGAAAAAGTAAATAGAAAATAATGAGGCAGTCTTCCAAAATAAATTATCATTCACCCAGAATAAATCATTGACAAGAATAGACAGCAATCTTTTCCATCAAATGCATTTTGTGCAAGCAAACATCAAGTACTTCCTGATTTAGTTTCAATGACAAAATTGAAGCTGTTGATTATATCCATAACTTAACCAGTACATTCACTTGAATTACTAGATAGCCGGAATAAGTAAGTGCCGAGAAAAAAGAAGAGAAACATAAAGGATAGTTTTAAATCTAAATTAACATATATGGACACTCAACATGGTGACTGGTAACATTTTATGGGCACATCCCAGAAACAAATTTTAAATGAACTTTTCTTTTATTGTGCACAAGCACAAAGCATAATAATACAGCATTGCATTAGAGGCTTTCGAACATTTGTATTTTTTACTGCCTATTAATCTATTCTGCAATGTTCTACACAGAAAACATGAACTCTACAAATTCAACTATATGGTTTCATACATAATCTAATATGAGAACAATGTGGATTGCCAATCATTCAGAAACACTGAAAGAAACCAAACTTACAGAAGCAATAATTGGAGGCTGAAGGATCTGCTTGAGCTTCAATTTTTCATAAACAAACTTCAAGAAAGCTTTAATCTGCATGGCGAGGCAGCAGGAAGTGAAAGAGAGTCAAAAATTAAATCAGTCATATAGATGCAATTGCATGACTAGATTGCTTATCAGATTATTATACAAAAGGCCCAACGAGTGATGACTAAGGCTGACGGGGTTGACGATATGTGTTAAATCTGAGATTGAACTAGTGATGTCTGATATCCTCTATTTGCAGAAACCCACACCACAACCCTAAACACTTTTAACAGACAATAACTGCTGCCTCCAGACAATAATGCCATCCTAAAAACTGGGGATTACAAACTAGTGGGTTAGCAGGATCAATAGCTTGCTAAACCACAGAACCATTCCAGCATCACATTTATAGCATTTAGCACCCATATAATGACCAGATCAGTATACAAATAATGCATACAGCTTCAGTCCCAAACCATGAATCATGAAATATTTGTTTTATATCAAATTTGTTCCATGATAACATCAAACTAAGATTATTAGATAATATGAGTTCAGCTAGGTCATCACCTTCCCCTTATTTGTAACACTTGAATAATCTGCTGCAGCCTCCTTTGCTAGCAGGGGAAGTTGCTCAGGAGAACTGTCTCTAGCAGTGGCATCGAGGTTATATGTTGCAGGGCTCTTATAGTGCACAGGTTCATCTTCACCATCATATCCACCAGGAGGAGGGGTAAGCATATTAAAGACATAGGTATAGAGGACAATTGCACCAACCTATGAGAAAAAAACAAAATTTTGAGATCCTATAAAAAAGGAGAGTTAAACTGTGCAAAGGGGTCATGTGAACCCATATGTCCATTATGATTTGTGTTAATCTATTTTTTACTGTTTCAAGCAACACATAAAGATTGAATTCCTTGAAAGAAATTGTAATAACTAATGAATGATATAAACACGAGTATAAGGCATGAATGTGAAAATAGTTTTGACTTACTAACACTTTGCATTAGTTATATTACAGAATACAAACTGTAGAAATCCAGATTGATAACTGTGAGCTACAACTTACCCATTGGCCGAATGAGATGTAGGCATTTCCATCTTGAGCACATTTTTCGGAGTCACCAAAAGGGTTGTTTTTATCTCGACATAAAGCAGCAATCAAAACAAGTGGCACATTTCCAATATTCCCTAGAAGCATGAAAAAGTTTCAGAAGGGGAAACCATTACCAAAGCAAGAAAAAGAAAAGCATAAATTATTACAAATACACTCTCAAGAGGCAGAAAATGCAATACATGAAATGTTGCTCTTATCCATATAACAGAAAGTAAGTATATAACGAGAATGATATTACAACAAGTATACGATTAGAACTTAGAAATTACCAGTCTAATTTATGACCAGTCTCTATCTCATATACCCCAAATATGGGAAGAAGGAGCTCAGGTTATAACCATCAAATGAACTAGAATACAATAATAAGGAGCTCATGATATCCAAATTTACAACCCAGCTTACCTATTCCAATTTGTATTATGGTAAACTTGAAGTAAGGATGAGGAGGATGAACAATTGATGCAACAACAAGACCTATAATGGAGCCTGATATGGTGGCAAGCACAACATTGAAGGGAATGAACCACCTGCAACAATGAAAATGTCAACTACACACTAAAATCAAAATATTTTTATTGACTACTGACTAATCCGGGGGGCCAATCCCTCTCTTCACTAGCGGGGAGCCCCAATTAGGTCAAAACAAAGTTTTGTATGGACTGACCATCTCAGGAATTGATCGCATATTGTGGTTTCGGACTTGAGACCTAGAGATGAGCATACTCATAGGTCTCAAGCCTACACCACTAGGGGAAACTACTTACACACTTAAATCAATGATCGCTCTTAATTGTAGTTGATGCTTACCATTGAATCAATTTTTCAAAAGTTATTGCTTGCCCCAGTTGAGAGAAGATCAAACACGGTAGCAGAAGTGAGAAGACAAGCTGCAGGCGACATAAACAAAAAACTGCATGAAGCATGTACATATGGTGGGAATAAGAGCACATGTGAAATATGAAATTTCATCAGTCAATAGCTCCAGTCTAATAAACTTTACCATACTCCCACAACAAAAGTAATTTATTAATAAATCACAAAACAGAACTGCTCAGCTATAAATGATTTCAAATCTCTTTTATTCAATTTCCAGTCTCCATGAGACTTTTTCTTTACTATTAGACAAAAAAAGCTATCTCATAACTCATAAGCCAGCAGCACTAGGCAAAATAGAACAACTCCTATAGAAACCATTAAACCCTACACACAAACATTTTGTGCAAAATTGTTGGGATGTAAGATACCTGTATATCAACCCACACCCAATCAAACAGTTCTCTTTTACATATGCCCCGCGAATTTTTAGATTACCTATTTTAAGGCACTTACTCTAAACTATTACGTTGCTGTGCTCCAAATTTGTGAATCAAACATAATATTCGCACAGCTAAAACGAAACAACTTTAGTTTGCTTACCCCATTCAAGAGCTTTCTTCCATTAGCAGGCAAAACATTAACATACTTAGACGCCATGAGACAGCCAAGGAAGCACATGGTGAAGACTTTAGCTATGGGCATTACAGCAATCTTTATTGTCCCAAGAAGTGATTCTCCGCCCTTCTGGGGATCCGTTAGGACCTGAATCAGCATCCTACGCATTCCGTCCATCAGCTCGTTCTGAAATCCTAAACCTCACAGGATTCTAGAACTATACCGAGACGGAAGAAACTTCAGCTCTCTTAACAATTACGCAAACAACTGAATTAAGAGAATTGCCAATTAGTGTATCACGAAATTGAAGATCTATCTATCTAAGAACGAAAAGCCGAGAATTCACAAAAGATGTACCAGATGAACACATAAATATAATAATTATGAATAAATAATACAGAGAGAAAGTTGAAAAATTAATTACCAACGAAGAAGACAAATAACGGCCGTTGAAATTCCAACAGAGGTTGCAGTTACCGAGCAATATGCAGAAGACCGATTGATGATGATGAATATAAATAATAAATTGAAAACAAAAACAGAGTCGATGGTATCTTCTCCGAATTTACAGGCGGAATGACATGTGCAGTGTTACAAGTCCCTTTCGCGCTCTCTAGAGAGAGAGAGAGAGAGTTCTTCTTTTTGTTATAGCATGGTCGAGTTTTTTCCGAATTCGAAATTTTATATGCGCATAAGGCGGTGTGGGACCCTCTCTCCCTCCTGATTTCCGAGAATGGATATTCTGCTGGGCAATAAAACCAGCAAATGATTAATATATTTTTTTATTCTTCAAATTTTGACCAAGTCATAATTTTTCTACTTACCATGATAATGAGTTAAAAAAGAGAAATAGTTATTCATACTCCAGCGTTTTATTCCCCAGCACCAATTGCTGGTTTTATTGTCCTGCAAAGGATCCGTATCCCTTATTTCCACACATGTGATGCCAACTGCCAGCCCAAGTCAATACAAAAACAACTTGTCCTCTTTGTTAATGTTTTCTTAAAAAAAAGAATAATTTTTTCTTGTATTTTTTTAATTATTTTTATTTGGATTCTGCTACTTTATTATTTTTATAAGTACATATAAAACCCACCGCCCAAGATTTTAGGAAGAATTTTCGGGTTCAGTTTTTTTTTTTTTTTTAAGAATCCTAAATTCCTAATAAATTAAAGGGGTGGAAATATATATTAATCTTTTAATATATCTTATCTTGTCTAAGTAGTTAGTTTACCAAATCTTTTTATCATCCATATCTCCAAATCCAACATTATATCTCCTCCCTAAATCGTTACCAAAGGGAATCGAATTCAGGTCATTCACTTAAGTGAGGAGTCCTGGTGGCCAGGTGACTGGTTATTGAATTCTTGTATTCTAATAGATTTTTTGTTAATTTTTTGACCATTAGCATTAGTTACAATTTTATTTAAATTTAATAAATAGTTAAAATATTTTGCTTCCTTTTGAGAATCTATTTTTCCTTTTGAAAAAAAAAAAAGTACTCGGATTTAGATTTGTAAATTTTGATTCTTTAACAAATTTACTGATGAAAGTTAAAAAATTAATATTTTCATTAACTTTTTCTCAAACCTATTTCTTTTTTGTTCAAATGTCGAGCTGCTAATTGACACCCAACCAAAAATCAGAATGTAATGAATTGGGGATATGCGGCCAGTGGTGACTACTAGTCAATGTCATTACGGCCACTAGCCAAAGCACTTAGATAGAATGGGAATCAAGAGCTCTCAAATGGAGCCAGACAGATGACCATGCCACCAGGGTCCTCCTCGCATCTGTCTTGTTGGAGTTAGAATCGTTTCAGGGAGTGAGATTTCTACTTGCAGATAATCAGAGACAATGTTAGGCTATAAATTGAATGTAAAATCAATTAGGAGGACACATGACAGCTTGTGATTAGAGTGGACCATCCCCTATGTAATTTGTAACTAAAGAGAGAGCTTTTAAAAGAAATTATACACACGTGAAATACACAGAAAAATAGAGAAAATTTATACAAAAATGGATGTTCAAGGCAATATTTGAAGCATTTATTAATCTTTGTTATTTGTTATCTTTATATCTAATTATTTAGTGATTATGGTATGTTGGTCACTATTTAATACACATTTCACAAATCACTATCAACAAATTTGAGAGTTATTAATATCTTCCTACTACTAAAAATACGCTTGAGGTTTTTATTGTGCTACATGGTGAATTCCCATTTGTCTATTATAAAAGAGTGCATCAAATTTATTTCATTTTAAATTTTCTCTTTTCTAATTGAATTTGATATAATTTAATAGGCTTAAATATATTTATGAAAGTTACATTATTAATATTGAAGTCATTCTTGTTTTTAATGAAAAATTACCTTGACTAGAGATGATACTTCAGTATAAACAATGATAATTTTTTAGTAATAATAGAGTAATTTTTAAAAAATACATTTTAATTGCAATATGCACATGAAAAAGAGACTCACTCAATTTTAAAATGTCATTAATTTGGTAAATATCTATCTATAATATGTCCTACTTTTTCTTACTTAGGCCGGACGAATACTTTTCAGTGTCACTGATCAACCTTTCTTGGTTAGATCATCATCGTTCATTAGTTTGTTCATTATTCATGATAATTTAGAATATAATTTATCCATTGTTCCCTACAATAAGTGCACTCGACGAGCCTAGAGGTGCAACTATTTTACATGTGAATTTATAGATTGTCATGCATTAAACCTATCAGTGTCAAGTATCATGATTATCAATATTATAAATTTTTATTGTCATCACTATCATGCATTATAGTCATCATTGTCATTCGCTAATAATGTCATCGTAATGTCTTGTGACTATCACCATTATGCAATAAAAAATATCACTTTCATGAATTAAGTCTACCAATATCATGGATTTGACTATTACAATCATGCAAAAAATCATCATCATCACCACTGTCATGCATTAAAATCATCACTGTTATCCAGTAAAAAAAAATTGACAGCCGATTGTTTCTTTTCGCTTAATTACTGACGTAAAATTTTTAAGCGCAACTTATTTATTTATTTGCAGATCAATTTAATTTTTAAAAATTAACGGCTAACTTTTAAAAAAATGACATATCAACAAGGGTGAAAAGGGTTCACATTAATGTAGTGATGGGGATGTATCATTCATGTATACAAAGTCGCATCATTTAGGATTCCATATCAAATTGAATTGAAGTGTTGATGTCGCCCCAAGACCAATCAAATGTCATCTCACGGTATGACCGCAAACATGTCCCCTTCCTACGTAATCCCCAAGTCCACGGTAAATGGTCCATGTTGTTTTAAACGGTCGTCCATAATAAATGGTCTACTTACCTAAAATGAAAAATTTACTATCATTATTTTTATTTTTTTATATACATATACTAGCTTTCACACATCACATCAAGTACTTTTTAATAATTAAATATTTTTTTATATTAATACACTCATTTTTACACATCAATATTAATTTTTCTTAATAACAGTGAATTGCTAAGATAGTCCAATTTTTATGGACGGAGGGAGTATCAATTTAAAAAAAAAAAGTTAATAAATAAAGATTACAAAAGGCTCAGAACCGTCGGAATTGTTAATGTAGGTCCAAAACAAAAGGCAATGTGACACGAGTTTTGGACCCCTCTGTCATAATCTTATCATATGTTAGGCGAATTCCTTCTCTTATCATAAAATATTCAAAAATATTCATCATATATCCCAATATCTTTAAGGATTAAAATGAATTTGACATATGTACTGTATCATTTATTTCAGTTTGTAATCTGTACTAAGTTTTATTATCAGATTGCAATCTGTACTAAGAAAAATTTATAAAATACTATCTAAAGTTAATTTTTTGACAGTGCTATACTCCCTCTGTCCCAAAAGACATTGCATATTTTCTATTTTGGTCTGTCCCACAAAAAGTTTGCACTTCTAAAATTGAAAACTATTTATTAAACTCCACTCTCACAATACACATATAATATTCATAAAAATATACTTTTTATACCTTTTTCTTAAACTGCGTACCCAAAAGACTCCGCAATGTCTTTTGGAACGGAGGGAATATTTGTTAAGATTATACTAGTCATTCCACATTATTTATTTACTTAATTTATATTATAATTATTAATAATAAAGAATTAACGTTAAAAATATTTAATTTTTATAGAACGACGATAACATAATTGTAATTCACTTTTTTAACCCCATGGAAGAAATAAGATCTGTTACTGGCATCGATTTTTATGTGGCAAAAAATAAAAATAAATAAATTATTGATATAGATTGACGAATATAACCTTGAAAAATATAGCACTAACAAGAAAAATTAATAAAACTTAAGTATAGGTTGCAATTGGTCAAATTTTCATAGTACAAATTGCAGTTTGATAAAAAAATTAGTTCGAATTGCAAATTAAAATAAGTGATATAATACAGGTAGCAAATTGATATTTCGATACTAATATTGTGAATAATTTGTAATATTCGTTCGAAAGAATGTATATCCATTAACTTATGAGTTAAAATAATCCTTCTAAATATATTGATACAATATATTCATCAATATTTTTACATATATTGATACTTTTATTAATATAAAATTGATGATTGAAGCATAATTAAACGCACTTTTAAAAAGATAAGAAAGAATTAAACGCAACGCTTCATCGCATGAGCTTGCTCAATTTGCTTCTACTCAAGGGGGTTGTAATGTCGCAATCTACAAAAGTTCTTCACAAATTGTTAAAAAGAAAATAATAAAGAAAAAAAAAAAACTAGATGACACATGTCATGTTGTTTCTACTTAATGACCAAGGAGTTGCTTTAGGTCAGCACAGACATATAAAACATAAATATATATTAAAATATATATTCTTTAATAATATTATATAAAAATGAACATATGAAAGCAATCAAAACTAATAATTTCATAATTATTTTATTCTCATTATTTCAGATATAAAAAATTGATCTTTATCTTATATTTTATTTTAATCTCAACAATATGTTACAAATATTATAAAAGTATGAATTAAATATTATAAATCTATATAAAATCTTTATAAAAATATTATTCGTAACAAATTTATATATAAAAATAAATATGTACACGCGCCAAAATCTTATTAGTATATATAATAATATATAGGTGCAGTTGTGAAATTATACGTTTTAAAGCACTATTTTTGTATAATATTACAAAAAAATACTATATTATTCAACTTATATTTATTCTATTATGCAAAAATTGTGTACCAATTTAAATATAGTGCTTTAAAAATATATCAATTTAGTATTATTTCTAATATATATAACTACAAATATGATAAACTTACATAAAATCTATATCAATGTATAAAAGATAGCACACCAAAATCTTATTAGTCTTGTATGCATCAGTTACTCAGTGCAACTCAAATTTATTTTTTAAAAGTTACACAAAATACTACTGAAAAGTTACACATGTTATTACTGAAAAATGTATCTTTTGTATTATAATTTTTCAGTAATAATTTGTGCAACTTTTAAGTAATAAATTGTGTAACTTTTTAAAAATGAACTTGAGTTACACCGTGTAACTGATGCACAGGAGACTTACTCCTTATAAAATCTATCTATATATAAGTATATACTATATATTTAGCTCTAAATTCTCTCCAAAAACACCGGAATTGCCACCGGCATTTGCCGTTCCTCTTACTACCTCCGTCACACAAAAGTTTGCATACTCCCAAAATGGAAATATTCCTTTAAATCTTCACCTTTAAAATCTTTACCTCACAATCTCCACCATACACATTCGACTCATTACACTTTTTCTTAAAACCCGTGCTCAGGAAAGTACCGCAAACTTTCCTGGGACGGAGGTAGTATTTTTTTGCAATTCCTTTTATTATGCAATTGGTGTTATATTTGGTTGTTAAAATTTTTTAATTTTTTTTGTTTTAGTATGCAAGTGGTTCTTGCAGTTTGAAATTGGTGTTAAATTTTGTGCATTTTGATGTGAAGGATGGTGGAGACAATCACGATCGACTGTCAATTTTTTTTTTTATTAATCTTCTATGTCATTCTTTTTTGCCTTATTTGCATTTTTTCGTAAATATATAAAATTAAATTAGTGTTATGCAAGTTGTAATAACTTCATACATGCAGATTTTTTTTTATTACGCAGAAAAATATAATTGATATATAAATAACAAAATTATGCAAAATATCAAAAGTGGACTGCAAAAAATGAATCTTAAATTTAAGGCTAAAGAAAAATTTAAAAAAAATCTGAAAATAATTAAAAATATTTAAATTAAAAAAAAAAAATCAGCCAAAAAATTGCTATCAAATTATTCTGCGAGAGGATCCACCTCCTGCAGTAGGTCACATGTTTTAACGTGCTTTGTAAGGTAACTAGGGTTTTGGTGTTGTTATTTGAAATAAACACTTAAATATTGTTCTTATGTGCAATTAAACCCAATATTTTTTTTAATTGCCGATTTATTTTTCTAAATTTTTTTATATATTTTTATATTATATATAGACAAAGTTATGAAATCAACCAAAATGCCCGATTTCAAAATTTCTCTATTCTCATTAATTCTGACTTTAAAAATTAATCTCAGCCTAATGATTTAAATGTTTTAATCTTGACCGTACATTTTAATATTTTATAAATATATGTTATATAAATCTTATAAATATATTCATAATATTAAATCATATATCTAATTTTTTTAATCTCAACCATTCATGTTAATTTATATACTTCTATAAATTTCAATTACATAAACATTATAATTTCCACTCCAGGTCGGCCCATACATCGGGTTGGCCCATCGAATCGGGCCGAAATTGTCAGCTCTAATATTTACAAACAAATTTAGGATGAATTTTGATTGTAGCGATCTATATAGTTAACCATTTGTTCACATCATCCACACTTTGTATAAAACATCACACCAAAAATTCATAGATAATTAATTACTTACAATTTCTTTTGCCTACAGAATATTACATACAAATAATTTTTGCCTACAAATATTTTCATAGATAAATTATTTATAAATAAGGCGTGAAAATGCTTATATTATTAGAAAATTCTGTAGTTAAATCGTAGACAATCTTTACTACCGTAATTTTTTATTGAAAATTTTGTATCCATATTAAAAAAATTCATATACAATTCTTCATTTTTTTAAAGGTACGTATAACACCTTTAAAATATGTGGAAACAACAATTCAGACGTCATCATTGTAAAATGTACAATTAAATTTTGAATTCAGCTACAAAGAATTTATAATTTTGAAAAATTGCGAAAAATAAAAACAAAAAATAGGAGTTTTTTTTTTTTTTCACCCTTCCCGCTCTGAATTTTCTATAATTCAGTGTACGTATTCAATTTGCGTGTTCTAAAATTTTTAAGGATAATATTGTAATGTGATGTTTTTAAGGATAATTCATGCATCGTATGAGAGTGACGACTAACAACTACATTACTTGTTACTTTCTAATACTTCTAGTATAGTTTGTTGTTACATTCCTTGTCGGTCCTTTTCTTTTCTTTTTTTCTTTTTAAAGGTCCTTGTCGGTCTTTTAAGAACTGCAAAGGCCATAATTCGAAAGAGTATACCCCTCTCTCCCAATTTAACTTTCATATAAAAAGAAAACACAATTTAAAAAAAAAATGAAATTAAATAATAAATATAAACAAAAATTAATAACTTATTAATATTTATGAGTATAAACTATTTCTTTTAGTGTGAGAAAAAAATTAAAACATTCTAAAATAAAAAGTAAAGTACTCCCTCCCTCCCAACTCTTTTTCCCCCTTTTTCTATTTTGGAACGTCCCAACTCCTTTTTTCCTATCTTAAAAAAAAAAAAAATTTACATTCACAAAAACCAATAAAATACATATTTTATTTTTCTATTAATTCGCGTATTCAGGTCTTTTGAAAAAAAAAAATCCGGAACAGAGGGGTATGTTGAGATGGAAGTAATATTTTATTTTAGCTTTACGTAATCTGAAAAGACAAAACCTTCCTATGTATAAGTAAATAATGACGAAATCATGTAATTTTGTCAAACTGTAGTCAAATAATTGTTGAATAATTAAGCACATTCGACAAAAAACAGCATCAATCATTTTCTTAAATTGATGAACCGAGTGTTAACTTAAACATTATTTTATTGAAGCTAGCTTACAGGTGTTAAAATCTTGAATTTTTTTATTCGAAGATTTTGGATTATTGTCACCTGCAGTTAGGGGTGTAAATGAGTCAAGCCGACTCGCAATCTACTCGTGCTCGACTCGTAAAAAGATTGAAATCGACTCGAATCAAATCGAGTCGAGCTCGAGCTCGAGCTACTCGAGTAGCTGTCGAGTTCGAGTTCGAGTTTATAAATACTCGGCTCGAGAGGCTCGCGAGCCTAATCGAGCTTGCACAATATTTAATTTTTTTTTATTATTTTGAATATATAAATAAAGTTATCGAGCTCGAGTCGAGTCGAGTCGAGCTTTAATTTTAGAAAAAAAAGCTAAAATATATTTAATATTTCATTTTATTAAAATAATAAAATTATCTAGTCGAGTCGAGCCGAACTCGAGTTTGTCGAGTTCTTAACCGAGTCGAGCTCGAGCTAAAAAAATCAAGCTCGATCGAGTTCGAGTCGAGTTTCGAGCTTCGAGTATTGCTTTCGAGTCGAGTTTCGAGCTCAGCACTACTCGGCTCGGCTCGACTCATTTACACCCCTGCCTGCAGTGAAATTAAATAGTAAGCTGGTGGAATAATGATTTAGGTAGCGGAATCTATTCGACTTCATGTTTCGTTTCATATCTAAATAATACTCCCTCCATCCCAGGGATATTTGCATCCATGGGATGTGGCACACGGTTTAAGGAAAATATATATTTTTAAATAAAATAGTGGTGTATGGGTAAGTTTGTAGAAAGTTTTGTATGTGTGCACACAAATCGATATTTCCCTTTTAAGTAGTGTGCAAATTGGTTTGGAATAATACAAAATAGAAAGTGTGCAAATTGATCTGGGACGGAGGGAGTATATACATCGATTGAAAAATAATAGCGCATTGGGATTATATTTGAAACATGTATGAAGTTTAATTGTAAAAGGGTGTACATACTAAATTTAATGAAATAATGAATAGAAAAAGCATTTTAAATATTTAATAATTATATATAAAAAAAGTGGGTATATTTTTCAATATGAGTCTAAATAACCTGGATCTATATGCAATTATATATAGGAAAAAAATAGGACGTGGGTATTCACCCTCCCCATTTCCAAGTTTTGAGTTATTCACTACCATTTTCACTTCATCATAATTTTATTTCAGTTCATCATAATTTTAGTTCAATTTATAATTTTTATGTTCCAAAATTAACTCTTCCTATTACACTATAAGATTCACATTTGCAAGTTCAATCTCTTTTACTCAAAGAATAGGTAGGAGCAAGACTACCAACGCCACCTCTCTTGATGTATACGAACAAAATTAATAAAGATAAATGGATTTTGATTTCTCTCTTTTTCTTCGGTATTTAATGATTTATGATTTTGAATGAGTTTTAATTGAATTTTGTTGTTACTATTACAAATATTGGAATTAGGAATTGATTGAAAATTGTTTGCAAAATATTGTTGAATAAAATCCTAGAGGCATTCATTCGGCGATTCGAACAAATGTTATTTGTTCGAAATCTAGCTATTTTTTTTTTTATTAGAAAACAACATCTTTGTTCAAAAAATTTAATGAAAAGTTCAATAAGAATTTTCGAACAAAGTTCAAATGTCTGATAATTTTTTTTTTTTAAATTATGCATTTGTTTCATCAACCAATATCTAACATATACGAAAAAAAAATTCAAATTTGGACCAAACGTGTTGCTAATTTCTCTATTTCCAGTGGCTGTTTCAATTTTCGGGCGGTAGTGGTGTTGGGTTCAATTTTCAACGTGGCTTCGATTGTTTCTTGGTTCAAGCGTGACTTTACTCTATCGGCGGCAATGGCTTCTGGTTCGTCGGCTTTGGAATTAATTCAGATGGTCGACCGCAAGGTTCAAGAACAGTTGTCATTTATTTTTTCATTTCCAACGTCAATAGTTCAAGTGGTGAGTCATGCTCGTGGATGGCTTCGAAAATTAATTTTGGTAACTTCAGTGCTCATTGATGGTGGACGATGGTTTCCAAACGTCAAGCGGTGGCCATGGCTTCAAGGGTAATTAAGAGGGGGTGAATTGATTTTTTTAAAATTAAAATTATACTTAAAATGTAATTTTATCTTTTAAACATCATTTTTAGAATAAGGAATGAAAGAGAGAACGAACAACTCAAAAAAAAGAGTGGGTATTATATAAATAATACTCACAGTAATAATTTCGTGCAAAATATATTCTATTTCATGCAATAACATACATTTTGGTATATAGTGTTATTAATATACAACGTGATATTAGTTCATATACAATATAATATTAGTTCATACATAATGTGATTTTAATTCATTTACTGTAGCAAGCTACTTGAGGTGTTAATTCATATATAGTATGATGTTTGTTCATATACATTGTGATGTTAATTCATATACAATATTTTATATTGTTTATCTACATAACAATCAAATCTTAAAATACTTAGGGGTAATTTGATTTAATGGATAAGATAAATAACTCAAAATAGATTAGATAAGATTATAATTTAAAGATTTGTATTTGTGAGTTAAATAGTATATTTGGAATTTTGGATTGATGGATTAAAATAATTAGTAATGTAAGATAATTTTATTTTGAATGATTGGATTGTAAGATTAATAATAAAAAAATATACAATTGACAATTTTGCCCTCTATATCATAAACAAAAATAAAGTGAATTATGGTTCTCTTTTCCAATATAAGAGGAGTATTTTAGTAAAGATAAACACAATTGATTATTATCATACAAATAATATTATCTTTCATTCATAAGATAATAAATTTTAGTTTTGGTCTTTTTATTAATCTTGGACTTTTGTTCATTAAACCAAACATAAAATTAAATTAAATAATTTAATTTATCTAACGAATCAAATGAGGTCTTAGAATAAATTGTTGTTCATTATAAATTTTACTGTGCGTATCATTAAAATATTACAACTCAAGTCAATATAAAATATTGATTTAACATAAAATAAAATGCAGAAATAATACATATTTTTATTATTTATAAAAAATTTACGTTAATTATTTTTTAAATTATGACTTTACATTCACATCCAAATTCCAAAACAAAGGTAGCCTAGACTTAAAATTATTAATAGTTAAAAGATTTTGGAGTAAATTACAACTACTACCCCGAAGAAGCTAGGTAAAGGCTCTGGTCTTCCTCATCTTCTCCATCACCGTCCACCTGCCACAAGCAATTGCATCAAAGTCCTGGCGTTGGCCGCTCATCATCTCCAGTAGTCCTCTTTGCCCCTCTTTAAATGAAGAATTGCTCGTTTACTCCTCTTCGCTCTCGTTTCTCCATTCTTGATCATCACCGAACAGGTCATCACAGGTGGATCATAAACAATCATATCAGGAAAGAGTTCCACAACGTCATCCTTCACTGGCCTTCTCCCTCAAATCAGGGCCCTTTTAATATTACTGGATAGGGCAAAGACAGCGGGGTGTCTGGACAGCGTCTCATCTCATCATATATATATCCTCATTGCTTCATCTGGCAATCCACTGTCCAGAAAGGCCCTTACAAGGTCTCCAAATGTATGCTGCAGGTCAAAATGGACTCCCTCATCCCACACCAATCTTGCTTCATCAACTCTTGCAAGCATCATCACCATATCCCGATAGAAAAACATATATATCAAGGTTCTTTCCGCACTACATTGTACAACTGTAATACAACATAAGAGTTGATCAATACTGTTGCTTTAGGCACTGTTTGAGTATGTAAGAAGCAACAAACTATCAATGGACGTGCTTGGTTCAAAATTCTTTAATGGAAATGATCAATGAGAACCCAAACTAATATATAGCACAAATGTCATCCCAATTCCTAGAGCAAAATGCACTATACAAGCCACAGTAAACAATCAATGCTGCAATCACAAATCTAAAAACAATTTACACCAGAAATGGGTACATACTATACTAATCCTGTCTAATTCATCAACTACTCATACAATTATACAGCTCTTTTATAGTCCTTGGAAGAATGTATTTATATCCTTTTACCAGTTCAAAAAAGTCCTATCATATCATCATCCATTGGGCTAAAACCATGCATATTCCCAGAATCAAGAAAAAATTCCACAAGCAACAATCTTTCATCCCCATTTATGAAAAAACTGCTTACTAGAAGGAACTGAATGAAAGCATTTCATCAAGATGGATTCCGCCAATTATTCATTTTAAAAAAAATGGAACAAAACCTTCATGGAAAGAGGGACGAGGTTTTGGCGCTGAAATTCGACAAGAACCGCAACGAGGTCGGACTTGAGGAGGCGGGAAACGTTGGTCTTCATGAAACGCTCGAACCGGAGGGGGTGGTGCTGTAGACGCTTGAGCTCCTTGGCCACCATTAAACCCTCATCTCCTTCTTACGCCGCCATATCGACAAGCTGGGGCTAGAAGCCGCTCTAGTGATGTCATGCCTAGCGTCAGGTCGAAGGTGCAGCAGCAGTTGGTTTGTAGTCCTCCGCAGCAGATTCTGGCCCTGACGCCACATTCGCTTGGGTTAGCCCAATTACGCAATTACCGGAGAAGTTTGAGCGGTGACAATACAACGGAATTCTAAACATAGAAAAAGGGAAGACTTTGAAGAGGCATTTCCTCAAACAAGATGTACGCACTTTTTCTGTCTGTTACAAGAGTTTCAGAAAAACAATTACATTCATAAGACCAAATTTCTAGGGCTCAATCTGTTGGAAGTTGTATTTTGATTAAATTAATTAAGAGTTAATTAATTTTGTTTTGGGAAATCAAACATGACATATTTGTTCTACTTGCGGAGGAGAACCAGTGCCTCAATTAGAATATGCAAGAATCATAGGAAGCTTAATGTACATTACGAATTGTACTCGTCCTGATCTTGCATGCTCGGTAAATAAATTGAGTAGGTTCACGAGTAATCCAAGCCATGAGCATTGGAAAGCAATCAAAAGAGTCTTGAGATACTTAAAGTATACTCTAAATTTCGGACTTCATTTTACAAGACATCCTGCTGTACTTGAAGGTTACAGTGATGCAAATTGGATATCAGATTCCAAGGACTCCTTTTCCACAAGTGGATATGTGTTTACTATTGGAGGAGGAGCAGTTTCATGGAAGTCCACAAAACAAACGTGCATAGCCCGTTCCACAATGGAGTCGGAGTTCATTGCATTGGATTTGGCGGGTGAAGAGGCTGAATGGCTTCGTAATTTTCTGGAAGATATTCATTGTTGGAATAAACCAGTGCCATCAATAATGATACATTGTGACTGTCAAGCTACTATTGGTAGAGCTTCGAACAGTATGTATAACGGAAAATCGAGACACATACGTCGTCGACACAAATACCGTTAGACACTTGATCTCGACCGGTGTAATAACAATTGATTATATAAAATCAAGGGACAATTTGGTGGATCCGCTTACAAAAACAATAAATCGAGATCAAATGAATAGGTTGATAGAAGGAATGAGTCTGAAATCCACAAGCTAAAACTAAAACAGTGGTAACCCAACCTTGCTGATTGGAGATCCCAAGAACTTGGTTCAATGGGAAAACTAAGCTGTTGAAGTTGTTGATAAAAACACTTGAAATCAATGACCATTCCTGACAACCCAATGTCAAGTGTTCGGAAACCCTTGAGTTGTGGTGTAGGTTAAGTATTTTAAACTTTTAATGATTCCTAAAGTCCAAAAGAGACTGAGTATAGCGGGATACTCGAAAGGAGATCACCTATATAAATGAGAAGTGAGGGCCGCTTTGACCAAGCATTTATGAAAACAAAGGACGTCCATGGCCAAAACGGACAAAAAC
>JAPKLY010000012.1:1736818-1776572 GCA_026898435.1 Prunella vulgaris
GAGAGATTTTTTCAGCATCTGTTTAGACGCATTTCTCGCTCATGTGGGGGATTGTTGGAAGTTGTGTTTTGATTAAATTAATTAAGAGTTAATTAATTTTGTTTTGGGAAATCAAACATGACATATTTGTTCTACTCGCGGACTAGATGACGATAGCATATTAGAAGTCTCAAAACTGAATTTCGGTTAGTGAGAAATCGTCAAATGAAAATGGAGGGAAAAACCTTGAAAGTAGGAATTGGTGCAAGCAAGTGAGTCTTGCTTGTCCCACATAGGAATTCATGAAGGAATCCATAATAGATATATGTAGCAACATGAGATGACCTCTTAAATAAAGTACTTGGAGACTCTCTCCTAAGCACCACACGCGGCTCGGGCTCGGGCTCGTGGTTCTTGGCAATTGGGCTTTGGGAGCCCATCTAATTTTTTGTGCAATTAATTGAGGCCCAAATATTTGAGCCCATCCGAATTAAGTCTTAAGAGGTTCGTGTTGCTCAAGTAATCCAGATTTAAAAATTCGAATTAAATATCTGAGAATAAAGGAGATATATTCGCTAATCAGATCAAGATTTTGCCCACGTTTTTCTCAACCCCTACATCAGTATGTGCCTATAAATAGATCATTTGCTTCCTCTATTTTTTCATTCACTCAGAAACCCTAGCCTACGAAAATTTCTCTCCTCTCCAGTATACTTCGTCTCTCTCATCTCAACTTTGATTCAGTTCGTCGAAACGTTTATATCAGGGGTGCTCCTGATATCTACGTGCAAAACCGTTTTACCTTTGGGGACGATACGCACTCCTGTGAGCACTAGCCAGGGCGTATTTCGTCTTGCGGGAAAAGGAGTTTCCTTGACTCGGTTTATTGTCTATCTTTCTGGTCTTTCAATATCTAGCAGTATCGTATTTTCTAACAATCGCAAGACGAAATAGATAATATCTGTATAACATACTGCAATTACAAGGTGTTCTGGGACCTAGACTGCAATCAACATCTTCAACGTGCATTCTTGATACTCAAGACTCTCAAATTCGTCTGCAATTTTTAGACATCAACACATCTGCAGCGTTTCCATCGTAAATCGATAAATTATTTCGATGGAAAGATTGTTTCAAGGATGGGCCTCGTATTGTTATTAAATTGGCCAAATAAGCGTAGCCCATATAGATATGGGCTGGCCCACTAATTTACTTGTTGACAATATTATGATGACCACGAAATATTACTGGGAAAAAATGGATCAATTATGACCATTTAATTAATAAATAGAAAATAATTTTAATTTTTTTATTTTATAGAAAATGCTCTCTCATACTCTCAATGTGCCCACCTCTTTAATTAACATGAACCAATCTCATTAACACATGATGGGAAGCTATTGTTGAGTAAATTAATTTCAAGTATCAATATAGTGATTTACGTATAGATTCAAAAAAGTCACTATATTTATAAATAAGTTCACAATATTTGTACAGAAGCACATTTTTTTCTGCACAAAAGTACATTTTATTTCTGCAGAGCACCTATTTATAAATATAGTGACTTTTTTGAACCTATATATAAATCATCCCAATATACTCCGTCCCGTAGGAATTTGCACCCTACGGGACGACACATTTTTTAAGGAAAATATGTTTTATATATAAAGTAGTGACATATGGGTAAATATGTGTATAAGTTTGTGAGTGTGCACAAAAATTAATTTTTTCTTTTATGGTAGTGTGCAAATTTGTATGGGCGTCCGAATAAGGAAAATATGCAAATTTCTGTGGTACAGAGGTAATATTATATAACACAAAGTTAGTCTCATTGCCCATATATAGATGTTAATATAACTGTAATATAATCCAACCGTCCATGCTACCATAACTAAAATGGTGAAATATAAAATCTGACTAAAAACATGAAATTAAACGTGTAATTAATATACTTGTAACGTAAAGACTAATACAAGTAACACGTGACGAGTGCATTAAGCACATTGATGTATGACCATCATAAAACAACTTTTAGTTTGGACTAAATAATTTTATTATTAAAAAAAAAACCGAAGAAAACTCAAAAAGTAAAATCATCGGTTTGACCAAAGGATTTCTTGCAGTGAGCAATGGCCGCATTCACTAATGATGCATCTCCCAATTGATGAATTGGAGATGACTTCACGGAAGTTGGGCAACTCTTGTTCATTCTGTTACTTTTACTTCCATTGTTTTTTATTTGGCTAACGGCGTTTCCCAATAACTTTCTCATCGTCTCAAACTTCATCTCCGTTACTTTTAACGTCGACGGCCTGGTGCTCCCAACGTTAGTTGTGACGGCAGCCACCCGCTCGCTGGGTTTGCACAAAGCGAGCCATCGCTCAAACGGCTTCATCATGGCGAGCCGCCGGCTATTTGGCTGCGGTTGATGACCGGCTTGAGCCAGTGATGCTCGCATGGATCCGAAGCCGCTTATAATTATAGACCTCAGCTTCACGAGCAGCTTAGTGAAACCTCCGTTCACTGCTGGCGATGCTGTCCTGTAAATGACAGTCTAAAATGTGAAGTGAAAATGTCTTCATTAGTCGCAATTTTAAATTTATTTAGGATGAATAGGATTTTTATGAATACAAGTTTATTATCATATATTTAATTATTAGCAAAAATTTCATTAGAAAATATTAAAATTTCATTGGAAAATATTACAATTTATATTATTATCTAGATTTTTATAATTAAATTTTTTATACTTCTAAATTTGGATATATATATATATATATTTGGGAGAATATTTTTTTGGCCATTTAAACATGGCTAAATACAAAAATTGTCATGATCAAATTAAGTAACTATTTTCTAGCCACTTGACCAAATTAATTACCAAATTGTCCTCAGCTTAAATTCTTTTTGTCATTTTGTTCTCGGTCAAATTGATCTGATTTGCTAACATACATTCACTATCGAATTAGCTGCCAAAATTTGGAAAATATTTATGGCAGAAAAATTTTGGCCACCAATATGTTGACAAATTTGTGCAATTTGTTCATAAACAAAATGACAATTTTTTTTTTTTTTTTTTTTACATTAGAGAGATTTTGGTAATCAACTTAATCAAATAGCTAAAAGAAAACTAAATTTAATTAATATGGTTACTTTTGTATTTAGTCAGGTTAAAATAGCTTATTTTTAATGGGTGTCTCGTATGCACTCAACCATGCAAGTACAAATATTTAATTTCAATAGTTATTCTTTTTAAATTGATTATATGTGAACAAATACTCCATCTGTTTAACAGAAATTTGCACATTTTTTTATTTTACTGTTCAATACAAATTTGTACACTACTAAAAAAATATCGATTTACGTGCACACTCACATAACTACAAACATATTTACTCATATGCCACTACTATATTTAAACAATATATTTTTCTAAAAAAACATGAAATTTCAACTATACAAATTTTTTTGAGACAGGGAAGTATTACTTTGTGTATCACAAAGTACACTTCAGCGCAAACAACACTCATATGTACGTGAGATTTAACTTGTCATATTTACTGTGACATCAATATATAGAAGACGGTACTCTACCATACAGAATTAGACAATTCACCTAATTAAAACTACCATTCGAAGAAATTATTTGAATGCAATTTAAATTATAGAGGGACAATTTTATTTTCTGTCTCACTAGATTATTGTATCACGTATTTTCTCTAATATTCTTGCATATAATTTTTTCATCCAAAACTAACGGATGATGATGCTTGGGATACACATAATATTGTAAATTGTTCATTTTCGTTTGATGGAAAATTTGGCATTTTTATCAACTGACAAACTCTGTCAATAGTTAGCCGTTGAGGCTAAATTTTCATTTGAAAAAAATAATAATAATAAGTACCAAATGTCTGGTAACAAATCTTTTGTAAATAAACTAAGGTTTTGCTTGGATTTGTTTTGAAATTCGTAGACTTAACACACAAATAATTACTTTTTTTTCAAATAAGTTAGATCTTAATTATATTTAAAATAAAATAATTTTAATATTTTTATCAAAACCAGGTCATTTGAGATTTTTATCTCTATATATTTTCATTTCTATTTCTTTATTTCTTTTTTACTGTTCCTCTTTTCCATCTATTTACAATTTGTTATTTAAAATATATTGCCCATGTCCACCAAATTATTTCTCACTTTCATTTTTTGTTTGTCCACAAAATTTTTTCTCGTTTTCTTATTTGGAAATAACCACATTCACAATAAAATTTTGGGTCCCACAATACTCTTACTTTATCTATTATTTCAATATAATACTACTTTTTATTAAATCTCGTGTCCATAATGAAATGAGAAAAAGATTCATGTGTTAGGAAATTATTATTTCCTATATATGGGCCACATATTTTATGCAATTATATTAGCCATTTATAATTATAATTAGGCTTAATTGAGTGATCCAATTATGGTGAGTCTAACGACTATTGAAATTGATATGGAATTATGAGTAGATACCTAATAGGGCTCAATTATGGGGATTATGGGAACCCTAATTGAGTACTGTATAAAGAGCATCTTGGTTATGGCCCCCAATATACTAAATCACATACAGTTTACTGCTCTCCCCATCAATACAGAAAACGAAGGACCCATACGGAGATTTAGTTGAGAAAGACCATAAAACCACCCCACAGGATCGTACTTTATTGTTGTGGCTTTCCCTACACAAATTCTTGCTATGGATCCAGGTATTTCACTAAATCCATTAATCCTTGATGATTGAACATAATGTTGTCTTAGAATTTCCGTATCTAGGATGTTTATTGTATTATACATATATTCCTATTTTGGTTAATCATCGTAGATGTTTTCGGACTTAATTGAATATATTTCTAACATCGATCATCGACCGTGGGAGTATGTCTTTTGCATTTTATAAATTATTGGTCCAAATGAAATCCTAAGATTTTTTAACAGGAAAGTGAGGGTGACGGAGTTAATTACCTGGTGCGGACAAGGTCCCAGCCGTTGATGTGAGGATAGTCGTGGTCAACGGACGGTGGATATCTTGTCCACCTGATAGTAGAAGTACGGTTGCCTATCAATCTCCGCTTGATACAGGGCAACGGCGTGGATTCCATCACCTCTTCTGGGGTCGAATCAACGGCTGGTGCAAGCTGAGCGCTCTGATCCTCACAAGTAGAAACAATAATGGCAGAGTTAGAAGGGAAAAATCCAGGGAAGGGCACAACCGCAGAGAACGAAATCCGCAACTCATCGTCACCACCACCGTCGGATCCTGCCACTTGGTGCGCCGGCGATCGCAGCTCTAGTTCAATGTAGGTGTCCACATCGTGATGGTGATCGCCGCCGTCGTCGTCGGAAGAGTAAAGCGCGAAGGAGGAATTGAAGTCGAAAGAGCTCAAAGTGAAGCTCTCTTCGCCCGGATCCATCATCACTAGCAAAATCAAGATCAATGGAGCTAAAAAGCGTGTTTATATTAGTAGCACATGGACTTTGTACCAAACACGTGTTTATATTCCCCATCAATAATGGAAATACCGATTTCGACATCGACCTGTTGAGCAAGCAAACAAAGTAGCTCGGGAAATCAGGAAAATTTTCAATAAAATTGATTCATTGCAAGTTGGGCATCGTCACCAAAATTGGATCATAATATATGTTTTTAATTGCATGGATAGCCCATTTTAATTTAATTGTCGATTTGTTAGTAGAAATATTATCTTGTTTAATTTTCTTTTTTCTTTTTAACTATACGATTTAGTTTAAATTTATATACTCCCTCTATCCCAGAGGAACTTACAAGTTTTCCTTTTCGGGACGTCCCAGAGGAACTTGCAGACCCAAAAAAGAAAATCATTTTATAAATTTCACCCTCACAATATCTACATATTTACACAAAATGTCATTACTTTTTTATTTTTTGGGCCCACATTACACTCAATCCAACTAACTTTTTCACTTTTTATATAAAATTTTACCAAATTAACCCTCAAAACACTTTTTTTTTTTACTTTATTCTACTTTCTTCTTAATTTGTGTGCCCCTCCTCCCTTGCAAATTGCTCTGGGACGGAGGGAGTATTTTTTATTGTGAGTAAGTTTCTTGTGCGCTAGTTACACCGTGCAATTCAAGTGTATTTTTAAACAATTACACTATTTATTATTGAAAAGTTACACAAATTATTACTGAAAAGTTACACTATTAAAGATAAACTTTTCAGTAATAACATGTGTGACTTTTCAGTAGTATTTTGTGTAACTTTTAAAAAATGAACTTGAGTTGCACGGTGCAACTGATGCATACGAGATTAAGCCTTTTATTGTACATGACAATTATATTAAATATGTAATACTACCTCCGTCCCACAAAAGTTTGCATACTTTCCTTTTTAGTTTGTCCCACAAAAGTTTGCACACCCAAAAAATGAAAATATTCATTTGAATCTCCACCTTTAAAATCTTTACCTCACAATCTCAACCATACACATTCTACTCATTACACTTTTTTTTAAAAGATGTGCCCCCAAAAGTACCGCAAACTTTTGGGGGACGGAGGTAGTAATATATTACTTCCTCCGTCCTATAATTGTTTTCACACTTTTCTTTTTCGTCCGTCCCACAATTGTTTTCACACCCTATAAATGGAAACTATTACTTTAATTTTATCCTCACAATCCAACTAATTTCATTATTTTAATAATATAACTCTACACAACACTCTACTTTTTTTAAAAGCTGTGCCATCCCAAAGGTGAAAACACCTCTGGGACGGAGGGAGTACATTAATTAATTATATGTTTTTTACTTTGATGCATATATAACACGTAAGAAATATGGGAAAATTACAATTTGCAAATATTGTGAACCAATTTGTAAATAGAGTGACTTTTTTGAACCTATATGTAAATCACCCAAATATGGGAAAATTACAAAATGGTTCACAAAATTGACATTAATTACAAATTGGTTCTGTGCAGAAAAAAAATGTGTTTCTGTGCAGAAAAAAATGTGCTCCTGTGCAAATATTGTGAACCAATTTATAAATAGAATGACTTTTTTGAACCTATATGTAAATCACCCATGGGAAAATTATAAAATGGTTCACAAAATTGACATTAATTACAAATTGGTTCTGTCCAGAATTTTTTTTGCTTTTGTGCAGAAAAAAAATATACTCCTGTGCAAATATTGTGAATCAATTTATAAATAGAGTGATTTTTTTGAACCTATATATAAATCACCCAAGAAATATAATGGTCGCTTAATTAGCAGGTCCTCTGTGTTAGATGTGGTAGATAGGAACTCAGCAACCGCAAGCTTTTCTTTTTCCCTTTTCTTACAAATAATTTTCTATGCAGATATATATACGTCGATACAAACTATAATTACTATCATATATAATATAATCATTTGTATATAAATCCATTCAATTTTCGAAAACCAACAAATCCATAATATTGGTATCAACACAACATAAAATTGGACAAAGGCCTCATATATATTGTCAGTCATATACAGACCGAAAACCTCATGCTCCAATTGTTCCCTCTTCTTATTATATATATGTGTACTTATAATGAATGTATAAATTAATAATTATACATGTATTTACTGATATTATATTTATAAATTAAAATAATTTTGATTTACATTTGATTTACTCAAAGTATATATACACATAAGAGGACATTAATTTGTCCGTTTCCCATGGATGCGAATATATATATAATATTGGTTGTGGTGGTCATAATTGTTCAAAATATCTTTCAGGAATCAAGCATTATTACGTGAAGAATCTGCTGTTTGGTAGTGAGTCAGCATGGCAAAAAGATCATTATTAGTTATATATTACTAATGATCTTTGTCTAAATTAGTGATGCATGATCTCATCTCATCACCATGGTCTGTGGTTTAGTTTGCTTTTTTTTTTTTTATCAATAAAGAGATTTTATAAATAAAGGGTATAAGGGATACTCAAAATTTTTACAAAGAGGGTACAATTTCCATCACCAAAATCCTAATCTCGGACATATAACCCAATCATCAAATGATACATTAGCTAGGTAACACCATTTCTTTTGCATACAACCAACTCCAAATTCTTGATTTTAATTCGGAAACAACCTTGTGAGTATCCAACTTTTTATTCTAAAAAATTATCTCATTTCTCCACTTCCATAGACTCCATACCACACCAAGCCAAATGGTAATAGCAACACGTCTTTCTTTTTTGCCCCAAAAACCATTGCAAAAAGCAAGAAGGTTTTTGTGCAGGATGTGAATTCAAAGCAGTTGAGAGTTGTAACCAACTAAATATCTCCATCCAAATGATATAAGACTTAGAGCATTCAAAGAAGAAATGCTTACCATCCTCATCATGTTCCTCACAAAAGACACACTTCAAGTCATCATTTTGGGTGAAGATATTTCGCCTCTTGAGATTATCCTTCGTAGGCAATCGCTCATGTAAGAGACGCCACGCATGAGCCACCACCTTGATAGGAGCACTACTCTTCCAAATAAGCTTGAAGCATCTCTCCTTGTCTTCAATTATTTGAGCCGCTTCTCTCTTGCCCATAATCGCCTTATACGCTTCTTTTGTTGAATAACTTCCACTAGGATCACTCATCCATCTCCACCTATCACCAATTTCATCTTTAATATTAGCATTATTAAGTACATTAGTTAATTCATCAAGCAAACATAATTCACGATAAAAAAGTTTCCTTCTCCATCTCCACTTCCACCGCCATATATTTCCTTCCCACTCCCCCATGAGACCTACTTTCCCTTCTTTCTCTAAACTCAAATTGAAAAGCCTTGGATGCCTAAACCTTAATGTCCCGCCCCCTATCCACACATCCTCCCAAAACAACGTACTTCTTCCATCCCCTACTTCTATTTCTAAACCCTCTCCAAACCACTCCCCGACTTGTCCCGAAGTAGACTTGATAACGTCTCTCCACCAACAAGATAACTCTCCATTCATTCCCCTTGGAATCCCACCCACCCCCCTTCCCCATGATGTTCCGTACTTAGATTCGACCACTCTTACCCAAAGACTTGATTTTTCATTCAAGAATCTCCACATCCACTTTCCTAATAAAGCCATATTGAACCCTTCCAAGTCTTTAACCCCAAGCCCACCCAAATGTTTTTCCTTGCAAATCACTCTCCACTCAACCCAATAATTTTTTTTTGGTTTTATATTGGAGTAAATAAGGGCCCAATATTGGTGGTTCAAAGTGTATAATTTTGAATGATACTCCCTCCGTTATGTTGGAATTTGCACTCTACGGGTTACTACATTTTAAAAAAAAGTATTCTATATTTAAAATGATACATATATAAATGTGTATAGGTTTGTAAGCGTACACACAAATTAATGTTTCTTTTAGTAGTGTGCAAATTTTTGTTAGACGTCCAAATAAAAAAATGTGTAAATTCATGTGGGATAGAGGGAATATGATCTACATATACTAGTATTATTTTTTGGGTTCCTATTTTTTTTTTTAAAACCTTTATATATGTTGTGGTGTTTGTTTTTATAGTAGTTGCATTAGTGTTGTGTTCCAATTAAAAGAAAATGAACAAAAACAAAAGTTAACGTGGCATGAGATTGATCGAGGAGTGTTATAAGATGAGGGGGATAATCATTACTTTATTAGGAGGAAAAATAATTTTTGTGTATATCTTTTGTACCCACTAACTATTATGATACTATATATATAAGAATTTTCATACTAGCTGTCTCTATATAATGTATGAAAATTAATTAAGTCAAATGTAAGTGTATAAATACATAAAAAGATAGAACAAAAAATTTTAACTGCTATAAATTGATCATAGAATACTTTTGTCCCTATTGAAGTATATTATTATTCAAGTTATATATTTTTTTATCGGTAAATATTAGTTGTTAGTAGTTAGTTCACCAAGTCTCCTTACACATCATATCTCCAAGTCCAACCTTATATCTCTCCTCCTAATTCGTTCCCAAAGGGAATCCAACCCAGACCACTCACCAAATGAGGAGCGCGGTGGCCAGGTGAGCTAACCCACCTGGTTATTATTCAAGTTATATATTGTCATTTATAAATGATCTGCTCGCAACTATGTAATTGTAAAGTTTTTGTTTATGGCTATTCGTTTACAATTTAATAATTTATGTTCTAACTACTAACCACTAACATTTACCGATAATTTTTTTTAATAATTTATGACTGTTGATAGAATTTACTGATTGTGTTCGTTTATGTGGCTTTACAACGAGTTGATTCTACCAAACAATAATCTTATGATTTTAGGTTCTTGAGGAGGGAGAATAGAGAGTTTAGAGAGAGAAATATTGTAATAGGCACTATATTGATTTTTAGAATTGTTTGAATAGTACAAGAGAGGTATTATTTATAGGTGTGTGAGTGTGAGACGGCACCTTACGAGCCTATGTGGCTTCCGGTGTTGACGAGGGTCCCTCACCCTCGTCTTGATCTCTCACACTGCTTCCCCCTATCACGCCTCGTCCTACTACTATGCCTTAGACTAGATGGGCCTCATTAAAAACCTCGCCGTAAACCACCCTTGTGGATAAACCGGACGGAGGGAAAAAGAGTGCGCCACCGGGGCTCTGCTGACAAGGGGCGAGCTCCCAAGCCTTGACCAGATTCCAGAGTATCGCACAGTGATGGGCCACAGTCGGGCGAACTCTGGGTCTTCGACAGGCGGGCGAGCTCTGGATCTTCCCCAGCTCGGATGGGCTCTGGGGACCTGGCAAGCCTTGGAGATTATTTTTCTGAAACCGACGTATTAGTTCGCCATATCAACAATGACTTTATGTATTTAACTTGTTTTTAGTTTTAATATTTAATTAATTGTGGATTAAATTAATCATTGTCTTTTAGCTAATTACCAGAATTTAATTAATCTCTTAAGTTTTGGTAAACAAAATTTTACTCTAATAATCTTTTGATATTCAAACTCTTGGGCAGAATATCTCCAGGAATGACATGACATCCTATTCAAATTGATCTATTTTAAAATTGGTATAAATTTTTTTTTGTATAATAGAAGAAATACGAGTTGAACAATAATTTTTTTAATATTATACCAATTTAAAAATAGTACTTTAAAATGTATCAACTACCCAAAAATAATTTATCATATATATCATTATAATCTGCATGGTTGAACCAACGAAGTTTCACATCATGATTAAAGTGAATTTTGTTCGATTCATTCTTTCCCAAATAGAAATTCTTAAATCTCTTTTTTTTTTTTTTTTTTTTTTTTAAAAACCCACACCCATTTCTCCTTAATTCGTTCCCAAAGGAAATCGAACTCAAACCACTCACTCAAATGAGGAGCCCAATGACCAGGTGAAAATCTCATTTTCTTCGCAGTGCATCCAGTCTGTAATCATTCCCAAAAATAAATTGGAAAATGTTAAATAATATGTTCCTTATAGTGTTTCTAAAATTTTGGGATTAACTATCGCTATTTAATTAATTTTTAAACTTGGAACGACATTGTTTTGAATTTAATAAGTAGAAGGACGTCAAAATATTTCTGTTTATTGATATTAGATTGCAATTCACAGAAAGATATTAATTTTATCCGCAACTAAACATTTAATATATGAACATAAAACATTAATTATATTAATCCCTCCGTCCCAACTTTTTTTCCCACATTTTTTATTTTGGAATGTCCCAATTATTTTTTCACACCTTAAGAAAAAATAATTTACAGACACAAAAATTAATAAAATATATTTTTTATATTATTTAACTTCACATTTACATATTCTATATCTTTCTTAATCCATGTGTCCAGATCTTTTGGAAAAACAATTTGGAACAGAGGTAGTACTTTATTTTGAACGAGTGTTTCAACTGCAAATATTTATTTATAAATTTATAAACTAATGAAAACGCATTGTGTAACTTCTGTTATTTATAAATATTTATTTATGAACATTCAAAACATGAACAATTATTTAGTATAATCAATTTTCAGCCCATTTATAGCTAGGCCCCAAGAACTTTTCTCTTTGAATTTTTTTTTTTATATCAAATGGTGATCGGTATTGATGTTACTTGTATTTGTATATTTTGTTCGAGCTAAAATTAGTGGTGGTCGTGGTCGTATGTATGGACAGTATGGTATTGACATGCTTACTTTTCTAAATGTTGTGGACAAATAATAGTCTCAATTAACTTCTTGACAAATTCATGTGGGAGTATGATAGGTCCATGTGAATGTTACATAAATTTAAATGATGCGTATTTATTTACTTATATCTACATCTCCTGCCCCTCCACTCCCATATGAATTTGTAAGTTTTTCTATTTGAAACGTCCCATAAGAACTTGCAAGTTCAAAAATGGAAATATTACTCAACACCATCATTCTTACAATATACACTTATTTACACTCAATGTCATTACTTTTTTCACTCTCCTTAAACTTTTTTTTTTTTTAAATTTAGCATTTATGGATTTTTATTTATTATTTTTTATTATGTGTAAAGGAAAATATGTTTTTTTTTAATTGGTGTGCACTCTCTCCCTTATATGTTGTTATGGGATGGAGGGAGTAATTTTTATCCATTTTTAAAATCATAAATTGGGTAATTATCAACTCTTGGTTGAGATTTGTCAAAATAATTATTATATACATTTTTCAAAATATTCGTGTGGTGGGCGAATAATGAAAAATCATCGTTAATTTCAAATACGAGAAAACATATATAAGCCCACCTCCAATGCAATAAAAGAAATTTGGATGAGAAATAAAATGTTTCAATCTAGGAGAAAGAATAGGTAAGAAGGTGGAAGCATGGAAGAATAGGGATTTCTCTGATGGGGGTAGAGAAGTTGTTATTAAAGCTATTCTAAATGCAGTTCCTATTGCTAGCTATGTCTTGTTATACCTCTTTCAATTTGCCATGACATGGAGAAAATAATTGGAAATTTTTGGTGGGGATGCAATGAAGATAATTAAGAAGAAAATTCTGATTTTTAACAAAGCTTTGCTTTCAAAATAAGTATGGAGACCCGGATTCATTAGTCTCAAAAGTTTTCAATTGGCGAGATATTATAGGAATGAGGATGTGGGAAATAACCCTTCATTTATTTGGCGCTCACTTTGTTGGAGTCGCGATTTACTTCAAGAGGGCTTGCATTGCAGATGGGGAAGAGACCTGCAGGGTGATGGGACTAAATGATCGATGTTTATATATATATATAAGATGATCTCGACTTTGCTAAAGTTTGCCTTTGGTGGGATGAACAACTCATTAATTCGACAAGCTTTATATATGAAGCTGATGCAATATTGGATACCCCGATTCAGCGGGATGGCAAAAGAAACTCTACATTCTGGAAACCAAGCTCAAAAGGAATATTCACTTAGTAAAGATTGAAAGGGAAGAGGCGGAGGAGAGTTCTTCTGGAAAGCAACAAGATGAAAAATGGGTGGCTAAGTCTAAGGAAGTTAATGTGGTGAAACACCATGTGCCCATATTTGAAGGTGTTTTTTAATCCTGACACTTTTTTTACTTGTCCTAAACATATGTGGAAAGAATTAAAAGGGTTTGTGGGAGTCGATTAAAGCCGCTAAGATCAGGGGCATAAGATTATCTTGCTGACATCGGTTCTTGAAGCCGAATCACCCAGAGAGCAAAATTTCAGAATACTTTCGAATTTCAGTCAATCTAATCAAATCTGCTATGGTATGGACAATTAAATGGTGGAAGAAATACGGAAAATGTTGAAGGATATCAAGAAATGTCCAATATATTATATTGCTAGAAAAAAAATATGAACAATGGCTGACTAGATACTTTTATCTTACGAACCAAACATAATCTCCTCTCAAAAAAACAAAAAAGTAAAAGAAATTTGATATATATCATATATGTATTCTATCTTAAAAAACCTCATTCTTCATATTAACCAAAATTAACTTTTCATTCAAGAGTGTCACTATCAAATCACATATTATATTTATTCATTAACTATTTATATTTAATATTATATTCAATACTCACTTTATAGAAATAAAATAATATTTAAAAATTTAAAAGCATTTGCTAAGTTAATAAAATTGAAAGCGTTGCAAACTGAGAAACATTTTATATTTGCAAAATAAATTATCATGAAATTTAAGGGAAAAAAAAGGCCAACATCAGCTGATGACGAAACAAAATTATAATGTTGGGCGTGAGATACAAGCGCCAATTATAGGGTGCATTTCTTCAGTTTCGTTTTAGGTGCCTCTCTTTTCTACCCTTTTAACTTGTACGGACAAGCTATTCTCCTTTCCCATTTTATAATTTATACATTACATCCTTTAATTATTATTTTTATTGAGTATAGGTACAATTTTTTTAATAAGATGTTTGACTAAATTGATTATACATATTTTATAAGTTTTAATATATTATTTTATAATTTCATGAATTGTTAGATATCTAAAATAATTTATAAAGTATTATTCAGATCATTTTCATGAAATGAATTATTTTGTGATACAATTTTTTTTTTTTGTGAATTTATTTGTATGAGCTTGTTAAATAATGATTCATATCATTAACCATTTTCACACAAAATTTTATCAAAATAATTTGTAAGCTCAGTCGTACAATCTCTAAGTAAAATATTTTGCATTATCTATCGATCAAATAAGTTTCTTTGGATGCTAGAATAACATCTTGATAGTATGATACTCCCTTCTATTCATCAATCTTTTTTTTATTTGTGAAGTGACACGGGATTTAATGAAAGTTAGTATTATATTGAAATGATAGATAAAGAAAAGAAAAAAATGGAGATATTATGGGGCCATACTTTTATTTGTGAGTGTAGATTGTTTCCACTTTAGGAAATGAGAAAAAAAATTATGGACAAATAAATAGATAAAGTGAGAAATAATTTCGTGCGAGCAAGTATTATTTGAAAGAAAAAATAGTAAAATGATTAAAAGATTAATACTAATTATAAATTAGTTATGTGAGAAAAATATAATACTTTGAATCAATATGTGTATATGCTTGTTTTTTATTTTGTCTAATATATAAATGTCCCTATTTTCAATTATTTTTTGTTTGAAGAAACATTGGGAGGAATTTTGACAATTTTCCCTCAAAAATTCGATGCCTCCCTAGTTGCAAATCGTTTCACTTACCAAATCACATGTTAATACTTAATTTCATGTCATTGATTATTTTGAGATAATACAGGGATCATGTTTCCATATGACTGAGAAACTAAAATTTGAAATGGATATACAATACACCAATCAGCAATAATATGTAAAAGAGAAAACCATAGCACTAGCTAAATATTTTTTTTTTTTTGTTAAAGAGAAAATAACACTCACCTTTTTCAAATGTTAGAATAAGATTTAAGAGCAGGGTAGTAGGCGACGATGATCAAGAGGAAGGAACGACAACGCTGCGCATCATATCCTTGAACTCGAAGAAATCCACCCGTCCATCATGATTCTGATCAACGGATGAAATCATCATCTGAACTCTATCCATCTCTCCCCCTTCCTGCAACCCTAATTTCCCCAACACTTTCTGCAATTCCCTGGCCGATATGTAGCCGTCGCCGTCTTCGTCGAACACCTTGAAGGCCTCGCTCAGATCTGCCTCTTCCTGCTTTTCGTCGATATCTCCCGGCTCGTCTCCCATTCCGAAGAAAACGTCGCCCAGAGATCGGTGCAGCGCCTCGAAATCCTCGTACGTCAGTCCCTCATTTCCCGGTTTAATGTACGATCGGACCATTGAATCTAATTGCGCATCGTCGGCTTGGAGGCCGAGGAGCGCCAGCGCTTGGCCGAGCTCCTCGACGGTGATGATTGAGTCGTTGTTCTTGTCGAACATGTCGAAGATGCGGCGGAGGCGGACCGAATTGAGGCTGGGGCTGCGCAGCCGGAAAGAGGTGGTGCCGCCGATGCTACGGTTGCAATTAGGTGCGGCGCCTGTTGTTGTTTCCATGGATCAGCTTCGATCGATGGGATTACCCTACCTCTGTTGAATTAGTAAGAGGATTAAGATGAAATTGAAATTGATGTGCAGAAATAGGTGTGGTAGGATGATATTGAAGGATTGGAGAGACGACTTTGGAATAGAGAAGCATTGATTCGTACATCAATTATGGGCGAGACCACGCGCATTCCACGCTGCAGCAGAGCCACTCTTTCTCCTTATAAATTTCTTGTTGCTAACAAGAAAGTTCCCACCCTTTTTTTCCCAAAGAATATACAATTATAATTATAATAACTAATAAATTTTCAATTGTTTAATTAATAATAAAACTGGAATACTTTTTTGTTTTTAAATGATAGAATTTTATTCAAAGTGAAGTTCCGACTCTTATATGTACAATTAGAGATGTTAAAAGGGTCGCGGCCTAGCGGGTTGGCCCGTTTAACCCTGTAATTTACAGGGTTAGGTCCGAGCATATGGCAGTCCATATAAAATTGGGCTTTTTGGCCCGGATCGGTTAGCCCGCTGGCTAAACGGGCTAGTCCGTCGGTTTTCCGGGCTGGCCCGGTAGCCCGATTTTTTTTTAAAAATTAATTATATATATTATAAAAAAGAAAGTGGGGCCTGATTCTCTTACTGTTGTAATTTGTAAACTTGTATACATTAAGTCATTAATACTTTATACTTACAGTTTGTAAGTTTATTAATTAACTTATTAGTTATTATTCTTATTAATTATTAATTTACTAATTTGTTATTAACTAAGAATTAAAAATAAAGAATAGTAGATACCGAAGATTGTCCAAGGAAGGATCTAATACCGAAAATTGAAGAGATTGAAGATATTTATTAAATTTTAATTGTTAATGTGTGAACTTTATGGATTTTGTTGTTAATGTGTGAACTTTATGGATTATATTGTTAGTGTGTGAACTTTATGTTGTTGATATGGATTATTTTAGTTATTAAATCATTAGTTATATGTTATATTAAATTTTAATTTTTTTTACTCCGAGCCCGTTAGTGACCCGTTTAACCCGCGGACCACTAGGGTTGGGGTTATGTCCCGAGTATTAGTGGCCCATTAAGAACGAACCGCTAAGGCTCGAGACCGTTTAGGCCCATAACCCGTTTAACATCTCTAATTACAATATTGATTTCAAATACAAATTTGCATACTTATGAGTTAGGATTCATTCCACGTCAAACTCCTAAGTAATTTTTGAGATTTTCTAATCAATTTATTCATAAAATATATTAAATGCACCTCTTTAAAAAATCCAAATACAATAAACTGAAATATTTGTCATTATGATGATATAGTCTAAGTCACACCTCATGAACTTAAAACCTCAAGTTGTATTATATTATGAAACATGATCGATTGATTCCCATTTCACGTTCTTGATCATGATGATCCAACCCGTACAGCAGTATTTGAGTGATGAATTTTTAGAACTATTATCTAATTTAAGGTATAAATTGTTGATAGAATTTACTAAGTGTTCGTTTATGTGGCTTTACGACGGATTAATTCTACCAAACAATAATCTTATGATTTTATGTTCTTGGAGAGGGAGAGTAGAGAGTTTAGAGAGAGAAATATTGCAATGAAGATTGTATTGATTGTGTGAAAAATATGAGAGAGTCCCCTGAATAGTACAAGAGAGGTCTTACTTATAGGTGTGCCAATGTGAGACGGCACCTTACGAGCCTATATGGCTTCCGGTGTTGACGAGGGTTCCTTACCCTCGTCTTGATCTCTCACACTGTTTCCCCTATCACGCCTCGTCCTACTACTATGCCTTAGACTAGATGGACCTCATTAAAAATCTCGCCGTAAACCACCCTTGTGGATAAACCGGACGGAGGGAAAAAGAGTGCGCCACCGGGGTTCTGCTGACAAAGGGCGAGCTCCCGAGCCTTGACCAGATTCCAGAGTATCGCACAGTGATGTACCACAGTCGGGCGAGCTCTGGGCTTCCACAGACGGGCGAGCTCTGGACCTTCCCCAGCTCGGATGGGCTCTGGAGACCTGGCAAACCTTGGGGATTATTTCTGAAACCGACGTATTAGTTCGCCATATCAACATTTGCCCCCCAGCTCGCGCGCATCATGACTGTCCAATGTGTGGGCGAGCTGGAGAACTTGAGGTCTGACGAACTATTTCCGGGGGTGCCGAGCTAGTAGGCGAGCTGCGCCTCGGAGGTCGCCTCGGCCGACACGATGCGGGATCCCAAGCGTCACGCAAGTCTCTTGGTGTCTCGATTCCCGCCCACAATAATGATAACTTTTCAAATTCTTTGCAAAAAGGTCCCTGATCTTTCGGGAATTCCGAGCTCGCGCCCAGCGTCTATAAATAGGCGGAAATGAGGAATTTCCTCACTTTTGCTTCCTTACTTCTCAGAGCACATTTCTGGCGATCATCCCTCTGCTTCAGACGCGCCTTCGAACGTCTCCCAAGGTAGAAATCCAGATTTCTCCTTTCTCTCCTTCCTTGTTCCTTGTTTTCGGACACCTACATTATGTCTGAGAACTCTTCAAGACGTACCCCCCCGCATCGTGATCTGGGCAAAGGACAAATGACCGATGACCTTCCAAACCCCAGAGAGGCACCTGTGATCCTCTCATCGAGCTCTGGGGCGAGCTCTGAAACCTTTCCGGACAGTAGCGAGCTCTTGGGGTCAGTTCGCTCTGACTCCAGCGAGCAAGCTACTAGCTCCGGTGAGGAATCGCCCCTCCTCGAACTCTGGGATTACTCAGAGCGAGCTCACGGAGGAGCTGCGACCCCCGTTGAAGAGGAGGCCGCCGAGATCGGGGCCCGGGAGGAGGTCGCCGAGGTTGGGCCTGGCGACCTTGCTGGAGAGCTGGCCCGCGAGGTCGACGAAGAGGTCGGCGAGGATATGGGGACGGAGGTCACTTATGAATACCTCAGTTTCATCGACTTTCCCTTTCCCAAGCTCCCTGAACATCAAGTCTCTACCGAGGTCGTGAACGAGTTCAACTGGGGCGAATATGTGAGAAACCACGGGGCGAGCTTCCACCTACCCCGGCGAGCTCCGATTCGAAAAGTCGCTGGCAAGTCTGACCTTAAGGCCAGCGGGGTGGAGAGCATCATGAGCGAGTTCGCCCTTCCGGATATTCGGAGGCAGTTCTGTATCCCGCTGGACATTTTTATGTATCCCGCTGAGGAGAAAGAACGAACCGACCTCCCCCCTGCCGGGCTCACAGCCATGAATTATCACACTTTGAAGGCGGGGCTCACCCTTCCCCTCCACCCCATCATTGGGCAGTTTTTGGCGGACACGGGCCTCGCCATTACCCAACTCACTCCGAACGCATGGAGCAATCTGTTGGCAGCCCTGACCGTCTTCGGCCTCGAGGGCTATGAAAATCGGCTGAGTACGGCGGAGATCAACGAGCTCTTCATCGTGATCAGACAAGTGAGGGAGGGGAAGGGATATTATTCCTTCCAAGCTCGCCCGGGGGGCAAATTTTTAGGCGACCTCCCCAACAAAATTCGGGATTGGAAGGAGCAGTTCTTCTTTATCGGGGGGGATTGACGAGCTTCTGATGGTCGTGGAGGGCGTATCCCTACTCCCGAGACATATGGGGAGGCGAGCTGTAGGTGGCATATCTTAGTGTGTGTGCGTCGGATTAGATTACTGATCTAATCTATCTTTTTGCAGGTTTGAAGCGCCACAAGTCGAGCCGTGGGAAACCGGAGGTTTCGATTGGCTTCGAGTTTGTGCGGACGGTGTGTTGCTTGAGGGAGAAGAAGGATCGCGAGATCGAACACTTGTGCCAACACCACTGCCGCAGGCTCGCCCGACCTCATCACTTCACCACACCACCTCGCTGCTCAAGGTTTTGCACTTCTCCATTTTGAAGTTCTGCCAGCTCGCTGCTCCGTATATTGAGGTCGCCTGACCTACTTGATCATCTTGTGCAGGTGTAGGTCCTACTGCCGAGCTCCCACCTGTTAAAGTTCCTGAAGCATACTATTTCTTAGCTCGACAGCTCAGGATGGGCAAGCCCCGCCCAGGGAGGGAAGGTATCCCCTCGGGGGCGGTCCTGGATGCCACCAAGAAGCTCGAGCTCGCCAAAGCCGCTGATAAGGCTGGGGGCTCGAGCTCTCAGAGAACCTCGGCGCCTCCCCCAACAAAGGAGAAGGTCGCCGCTGCCAAGAAGGGAGCGGGCCGAGGCTCGGACTCAAAAAGGGGTACCCAACACCCTCCGCCCCAGCAGACGAGGCGAGCTCTCCACCGGGGGGATGGCTCGCGGGTGAGTGAGGAAGAGGCTCGCCCCACCAAACGAGTTAGGGCCGAGGGCGGCTCCGGATCAACCCCAGCAGGGTCAGGGCGAGCCCTTGCTGTCCAATCTTCTCAGGCGCCCCCAACTCCTCAGAGTGCGCCCGTGCCGCCTCCCTACGGGGTCCCTATTCGGGATGATACCCTGCTTGGGCTCAATCCTGATAGGTTTGGGTAAGTGGGCGACCTCTTTTGAAGTTGGAAGCCTTTGTAACTTCTATGATTTTTGCTAACTGATTTGAGTATTGTGTAGGTATACTCCCGCCGAGTTCCCGCAGCGACCTGAATCTCTCCATATCGCCGAGCGGTGTAGGGCCCTGAGCTCATCGAGGGACCTTCCTGATGGGGCGGCTCGCCGGGTTTTTACTGAGGCCCCTAAGTACCTCTCCGCCTCAGAGCTCGGCATGATCGAGAGGCAGAAGCCTACCGACAAGGCGAGGCTGGCGATGCACTACGCCTGTGCGGCAATGGCGGCGGCCCAGCTCGTCGGCGATGATGTCGCCGCCGCTGATAGAGCTCGCCATGATGCGAAGAAGACGCTGACCAAGGTGGGCGACGAGCGAAAGAAGGCCCTCGAGGAGCTGGCGAGGGCAGAGACCAAGGCAAAGGCCTCAATAGAGGCGGAGCGGCTTGCTATCAGAAAAGCAGAAAAACTTCAGGCCGACCTCCGCCAACAACAGGCCGAGCTGGATGAAGCTCGCCGGACACTTGTTCCTCGGGAAGAGGAGCTCGCCCTGACCCGGGTTGAGGTAGGGCTCCTCCGTGATCAGAGCCGAGGGAACTCAGAGGAGTGCCTGAAGCTGCGGGAAGAGGTTGCTGCTAAGGCTCTGGAGATCGCCGAGCTCAAGAGCCGTTCTGACACCGCCATCACTCCTGAGGCACTTGAGCTCGCCGAGGTGGTCGCCACCGACAAGGGCTTCGTGCTCTGCTTTGCTGAGGTTATCCGCTCCTTCCAATGGGCGCGGATTAACAATGACAGTGAGTGGGAAGCCCTCGTCAGCGAGTTTGAGGATTGGTTAGAGAAGTCCTCGATCCCCCCTGGCACGGAGTTGAATATTGGAGACCTCGCGGGCTATGGGATCAATCTTGACACTGCTCGTCAAAAATTCAATATTATCCAGACGAAGCAGGTCTTGACTGCTGACCTCGCCCAAGAGACTGAAGGTGCCGAGGGGGATGTTGGAGGCGAGGCCCCGCCGACAATGGAGCAGATGCAGGAGGTCTACGGGGATGCGATGATAAATATCAGCGAGCTCGGCACAAGCGGACTCTCCGGGAACATCACTTCTGATGTCGAGCTTGCCATACCCATCCGCCAGGTCGCCCCCACTACAGAGGTCGCCGACCCCGAGCCCTAGGCCTTCTTTACTATTGCTTTCTTAGTTCAGTTTTTATTTTCCAAGTTTCGATAGGTCGCCGGGTTGCGGAGCTCGCCCAGAAGGAGCTCCATTTTTGTAGTCTTTACTTTTTGCTCAAGTAGACTTAGCTCGCCGGGCACGTGCAGCTCGCCCAGAAGGAGCTTTTTGTAGTTCAAAGATGGCCAGTATTTAGGATTTTTTCAAGCATATTTTTGGCTTGAAAATCTCTTAAGTATCTTTTTGAATATAAGCCGAGCATTTTTTATCTAACTCTTTTCCTTTATGTATTTGCGCCTTTACGTTATAATTTTCTAAATAGCTCGTTTTTGTTTATTTTTCTGGTACACAATTGTTCGTCTTATTCTACTTTGAGACGCGAATCGTTCGTTTTACGTCACTTACGACTACGAATTGTACCTCTGTTTTGAGAGTGCGTATTCTTCGTCTTACGCCACTTAGGGCCACGAATCGTTCGTCTTAGACCACTTAGGGCGGCGAACTGCACTTCGATTGATTCACGTTGGGCCATTGGGTTTCATGAACCTTGCCTTAGATGTTTTTTCGTCTTTTTCGCAATTTTTTCTAACTTATGGCAGTTGGTGCTTAGCAACCCTTTAAGGAGGGTACCTTCGCGACCTCGGGCACTTGGGCCTTTGCCTTCGAGCTATTTAATTACAACGTTTGGGACCTTGGTCCTTGCACATTAAGGATTTTTGAGCATGTGGGCGAGCTGGGCTCGGCGAGCTATCTGGAGCAGTGGGTGACCTGGTGCAGCTCGTCTGGTTGGAGAGCTGCACAGGTCCAAACACTTGGGGAATTTTTCTGAATTTTTTCTGACTTTTCATAGCGGTGTAATTTACATCGGTTGTCATCGACATTTCTGATGCAAACCTTCGACTAGTCTATTACAGGATTCTAGTCTATTGGTAGAACTTTTTTAGATGTGCCGAGCTCCAGGTGTATGACGAAGCTTTGCCTTCTGCGTTTTCTAGATCATAGGTACCGTTCGGCCAGACTGCGGTGACCCGGAATGGTCCTTCCCAGTTTGAACCGAATACACCTGGTGGGGCCATCAATTTCTTTTTTAACACCAAGTCTCCGACCTTGAATTTTCGATCTCGGACCTGAGGTTGTAATATTTTTCCGCTCTACGCTTGTAGGTGGCGTTCTTCATTTCTGACGAAGCTCTGGTCTCTTCGATCAGATCTTTTTCTACTGCCAAGGCTTCATCATTATTTTCTTCATCATACCCCACCACCTTCCAAGTCTTGTTCTGGACTTCAATCTGGACTACGGCTTCAGTCCCGAAGGCTAGGGTGAACGGGGTCTCCCCGGTGCTGGCCCTATAGGAAGTTCTATAAGACCATAGGACCTCCGGGAGTTCGTCTGCCCAGCTCCCCTTCTTTTCTTCGAGGCGGAGCTTCAATATGTGTTTCAGGATCTTGTTCACCGCCTCGACCTGGCCGTTCGACTGGGGGTGATATGGAGTTGAGTAGTGCTTCTTGATGTTCCATGAACTGCAGAAGTCCCTCAACTTCTGTCCGTCGAACTGTCTTCCATTATCAGTGATGACCGACTGCGGGAGTCCAAACCTACAGATAAGGTATTTCCAAATGAAGCCGATCATCCTTTCTTGGGTTATGGTTGTGAGAGCTTCGGCCTCAGCCCACTTAGTGTAGTAGTCTACTGCTACGACAGCAAACTTTACACCGCCTCTACCAGGTGGAAATGGGCCGATCAAGTCGATACCCCATTTCGCGAAAGGCCATGGGCTAAAAACCGACTTAAGCTGGTTGGCTGGGGAGTGGATGTTAGGTGCGAAAAGTTGGCACTTTCGGCACCTTCGAGCGAAGCTGATGGCATCTTTGCGAAGAGTGGGCCAGTAGTAGCCCTGTCTGATCGTCTTATATGCCAATGCTTGCCCCCCAGCGTGACTCCCACAAATCCCTTCGTGAATTTCTTCTAACACTTCGGACCCCTGCTTCCTAGTTAGGCATTTGAGTAGGGGTAGAGAGAATCCACGTTTATAGAGTTGGCCATCCAGCAGCGTATATCTGGCAGCTTACTTTATTAACCGGCTAGCTTCACAGGTGTCCACGGGGGTTGTTCCGTCTGTTAGGTATGTTTGGATTGGAGTGCACCAATCTTCACCACCTTCACTGTCCTCCTGCCCCCCGCTCGAGGTTTGATTCATCTTGTAATCGGACGTCGAGGGGTTTTTCAGTGTGGTGATCACGACCTCCGTGAATTCGGCTTCGCCGTTGCTAGTAGCTAGCATGGCTAGAGCATCTGCTTGTGTGTTTTCTAGTCGCGGTATCTGATTGATGTAAACTTGTGTAAACATCGAGATCAGATGCGCGGCTATCTTCTGGTAGGTCATCATCTGCTGGTCTTTTGCTTCATATTCCCCCCGAACTTGGGATATTATTAGCTGGGAATCTCCGAAAACTTGAAGATTGGTTGCCCCCACAGCTAATGATAGCCTAAGTCCTGCTATCAACGCTTCATACTCCGCCTCGTTGTTGGTTGCTCGAAAGTCAAACCGAATTGCGGAGGTGAAGACTTGTCTATCTGGGCTGATCAGGACCACGCCGGCGCCTGCTGCTATGCTAGTTGATGATCCGTCCACGTAGAGATGCCACGGAGCTATACGCCCCCTCGTCGGATCTTGTGGGAAAGTTAGCTCGATGATGAAGTCGGCAAGTGCTTGTCCCTTGATCGTTGTTCGGGGTGCGTAGGTTATACCGTATTGGCTGATCTCCAGTGACCATTTCAGCAAGCGTCCGGCGGTGTCTGGGCGCTGTAGTATTTGACGTAGTGGGAACGTTGTTAGCACCTCTACTGGGTGGTCAAAGAAGTAAGGGCTCAATTTTCTAACACTCATCACCAGTGCATAAGCCAGCTTCTCTGTTGGGGTGTACCGCAACTCAGCTTCATGTAAGACTTGGCTCACGTAGTACACTGGTAGGTGTGTTTTCGCCTCTTCTCGGACCAGGACGGAGCTGATGGCCACCTCCGACGCGGCTAGGTACAGATACAACTTCTCTCCAGGTATTGGCTTCGACAGGACCTGTGTATCCGCCAGGTATGTTTTGATACTTGGAAGGCTCGTTGGCATTCATTTGTCCAGACGAAGTGGTTTTTGAGGTGGAGCTTGTTGGCTTTGGCCGCCTCTTTGTACCTCCGTGTGTTTGCCTTAATTGCCTCGAAAAATGGACGATTTCGGTCGCCGGACCTGGAGATGAATCTGTTCAGGGCTGCCATGCACCCAGTCAGTCTTTGAATTTTTTGGACGAAATCGGGTATACCCATCTCGATTATGCATTGGACCTGTGTTGGGTTGACCTCAATTCCACGCTGGCTAACTAGGTGCCCCAGGAACTTCCCAGAGTGCACGCCGAAGCTGGTCTTTTTGGGGTTAAACTTCATGTTGTAGTGGCGCAGTATGTCGAAGGTCTGTTTCAGGTGGTCCAGGTGGTCCTCCTTTCTCAAACTCTTGACAACTATGTCATCCACGTACACCTCCATGGATTCGTCAATGTGTTGGTCAAACATTTTGTTCACCAATCTTTGGTAGGTAGCTCCGGCGTTGATGAGCCCGAACGACATCCTTTCCCAGCAATACATGTTCTTGTTGGTGTAGAACGCCGTGTGTTCCTGGTCATCTGGGTGTAGAGCTATCTGGTGATAGCCCGCAAAAGTATCCATGAATGTCATCATCTCATGGCCTGCGGTGCTGTCCACCAACTAGTCAATGTGAGGTAGTTGGAAGTTGTCCTTCGGGCATGCTTTGTTCAGGTCCGTGAAGTCAATGCAGAGTCTCCACGTCCCATTGCGTTTCTTCACCAGGAAGGGGTTCACGACCCACTGCGGACACAAAGCTTCCTTGATGAGCTTATTGTCTAACAACTTCTCCACCTCAACTGTTAGAGCTGCGTACTTGTCTGGTCCATACTTTCTTCGCTTTTGGCGTACGGGTCTCCTCATCGGGTCTATGTTAAGTCTGTGGCAAGCATGTTCCAACGGGATCCCCGTCATGTCTTCGTGAGACCAGGCAAACACGTCCAGGTTGGTCATTAAGAACAGCTCCATCCTCGACCGGTAAGGTTCAGGTAACTCAGAACCGATGAAAAGTTCTAAGTCCCTTTCCGGGTCCACCGGGAGTGCCATCAACTCTTCCATGGGGGTTGCTTTTCTCTTTTGACTTTTCCACCTCGGGTCGCTGATGAACTCGTCCCACTTCCCTTGTGACATCTGCGCAGGCTCGTGGCCTATGCGCTGTTCGAGGTCATCGGGTTGGCTTTCAGCTTGGGCGAGCTCGTCGGCTGTGAACACCTCCGGTGGTCTGTCAGCTTGGGATGGTGTGGTGACTTGGGGAGTTGGGTCAACGTCCATTGGTGTTGGTTCTTGACCTCCCGCAGGTCCCCCACCTTGGGCCTCATCAGCTACCTCCATGGGAGTAGGCTGCTGCCCCTGCGCAGGTACCGACCCCTGCGCAGGTCTCAACACTTGGGTTTCTTCCAAGTCCTCCATTGGTGTCGGTTGTGTATCTTGCACAGGTCCAGTGCCTTGGTTGATTTCTGACAAATCGCCTACCTCCATCATCTCAGTTTCGACCGAGATGATGTCTAGGATGTTTGGCTCGTCTGCAGGAATCTGTACGTCCTCTTCGAGGATGTGGACTTGTGTAATAGACTTCTTGACCCGGCCGTCTTTGATCTGGAGTAAACACTCTCGGGCCTTTTTCTGGTCACCTTTTATAGTTCCAGCGCCTTTTGGAGTTGGAAATTTTAAACAATAGTAGTAGGTCGAACACGCCACTTTGAATTCATTAATAAACGGGCGGCCAAGGAACCCGTTGTAGGAGGACTGCTGGTCAACAACTAGGAAATCTATGAGCCTAGTCAGTCTCCTTTCGGGATCCTCAGCCGATACAAGCTGGACGCTTAACCTAACACTACCTAGGGGAACGGTTACAGCTTCTCCGAACCCCACTATCCTAGCATTGCTAGGTTCCAGATACGACTCAAAATCACCTAAGGCATCCAAGGTGGATTTGAAGAGAATGTTGGTGAATGCGCCGGTGTCCACAAGTAGCCTGTGAACTCGGACGTTCATGATGATGGCGGTTATCACCAATGAGTCGTTGTTGGGCATCAGTACCCCCTCCAGGTCCGCTGAAGAAAATGTCAGCTCGTCAGCAAGCTGTGAGATGGACCTGGGGCCGGAGCTGCCTTCCTGGACTTGGTTTATGGCCCGGATTTCGGCCTTCCTCTTTCTCCTGGATATGGAGGATCCCCCGTCCTGGAGACCTCCTGCAGCTCCGATCTCCTCCTCGAGAACCAAGAGTTCCCGGGTGGGCTCCATGTTTTGCTGAGGTTGGGGAGGTGTTCTCCGTCTGTTGTGGGGACCAGGTTGGTCTGTTTCCTCCTCTTCATCATCGGAGGTAGCCCTCCTCTCTAACCTCGGTCTCTTAGCTGGGGCCTTCTTCACGAACTCGGCCAATTTCCCCTCCTCGTAAAATTTCCAGAGTTGGCGCTAGAGGAAGGGTTTAGGTGGCTTTACGACGGATTAATTCCCCCTCTCCGTAAAATTTCCAATTTCCCCTTCTAGCGCCAAATTGTTGATAGAATTTACTAAGTGTTCGTTTATGTGGCTTTACGACAGATTAATTCTACCAAACAATAATCTTATGATTTTATGTTCTTGGGGAGGGAGAGTAGAGAGTTTAGAGAGAGAAATATTGCAATGAAGATTGTATTGATTGTGTGAAAAATATGAGAGAGTCCCCTGAATAGTACAAGAGAAGTCTTATTTATAGGTGTGCCAATGTGAGACGGCACCTTACGAGCCTATATGGCTTCCGGTGTTGACGAGGGTTCCTTACCCTCGTCTTGATCTCTCACACTGTTTCCCCTATCACGCCTCGTCCTACTACTATACCTTATACTAGATGGGCCTCATTAAAAACCTCGCCGTAAACCACCCTTGTGGATAAACCGGACGGAGGGAAAAAGAGTGCGCCACCGGGGTTCTGCTGACAAAGGGCGAGCTCCCGAGCCTTGACCAAATTCCAGAGTATCGCACAGTGATGTACCACAGTCGGGCGAGCTCTGGGCTTCCACAGACGGGCGAGCTCTGGACCTTCCCCAGCTCGGATGGGCTCTGGAGACCTGGCAAACCTTGGGGATTATTTCTGAAACCGACGTATTAGTTCGCCATATCAACATAAATAACTCTCGGTTTTTTTTTGTATTTCATATTACAAAAAATAGTATTCCCTCCGTCCACAATAATTGGTCTTATTCTTTTGCACGTGATTTAATGCAATATGTCGGAGGGTATTGTGAGGTTCATTTACGAATTTAAAAATTTTGTATGAAAAATATACAAGCATACTTTTCATTTATAATTTTTAAATTTATAATCGGATCTCATAATACTCCATAATTATCTTCGACATATTGCATTAAACCACGTACAAAATAATAAGATCATTTATTATGGACGAAGGGAGTAAATTGTTTAATTTGATAGTGCCCATAGCGTAGTCATTTTTTTTTTTATGAATTGAATCAATAATTGTGTGTTTTATATTTTCTTAACTTTTGCTTTTCTTAGTTACTTATTATTTTTTAACACAGGTAATTTCGAGATATCACACCGAGTACTAAATTTAGTTATAAGTCAATTTTTGTGCACCACTTACATAAAAATTAATATAAATAAAACATGCAAATCAATATAACTAAAACATCCAAATTAATAAAAAAAAAACATATAATGTATTCAATGTTTATAATTTTGCGTTATACTATGATGTATTAAATTGCCCCACTTTGTTGAAAGAATAAATGCCCATATGACTTCAACAAACATCGCCACTTGGTTCGTATTTTAAGTCTGAAGGAACTGCACCATCCTGCAAGTTACAGTTAATCTTATTAAAAAAAGAAAAGGTGTGACAGGTCCTCCATTTCCTAATTTAAGATTGCACACACTAATACTACACATATATTTATATAATATTTCAAATATTATCATACATTACTTTGTGAAAACTATACGCAACCACCACTGTAAATTCGACATTTGTCACAATCTACCTTCTACTAATAGTAAGTAGTGAAAATTTTTTGTTCCAAGAAATTGCAACCACCATCCGAGAAAGAGACTGCTAAATATATAAAAATATTAAATCAATTAATTATGCAGGTGAGTTAGTTCATCTGGCCATCGTTCCTCACTTGAGTGAGTGACCCAGGTTACAAATTAAAAAAGAGATATAAGGTTGATTTGAAAATATTCTTTGAGTGTTTGGAGATTTGGTGAACTAACTCTAACTACTAACAACTAATATTTACCGACCAAGAACAATAAAATAAATAAAATTTGAACTTTTAAACCCCTAAACTACTGTAATATGGTGAATTTTCTGTGTATTAATTATACCTTATAATTAAATATGAAGATAAAAATGTATATAATAAATTAAATTGGTATTATAAAATAAAATATTCAGATTAATATAAGTGAGCAATGAAAGAATATGTCTTTTGAATTTAGCTAAGGTACTAAATAATTCCAAAAGTTCTAGATTCACACCTTTTTCACTTTAGACTTTCTTCTAAGTAGTAGTCATGGCACAAAATGGTGAGGCGTGTCTGCGCCATCCCTAGTGGCCGTCCAATCTCAAGAATAATAAATGCCTTTAAACATAAAAAAAAAAAAAAGTAAGCAAAGAACAAAAGATGATATTGATACGTGTTATTACGAAAATGTATTAATTGAGTTATACTACCAAAAAGTATTATACATTTCCTTGAGGAAAAAAAAAGTGTTATACATTTGATTGTGAACATGCTTCAACAATTTTATAATGTTTTTAGTAATGCTATCATAACTTCATGTAAAAATTGAAAATAATATTTGGTATTATATTTATTACAATAAATCGTTTTCACTTATAAATTATGATTAAGACTAATAGATATGTCCCACTTTAGTCTCTATTATCATATTCTCACTTATGAATATGATTGATGGGGCAAATTTATTGGTTTTCAAAATAATTTTGGTAACATGTGGGGTATAGGGTTCAGAATTATAAAATTTAGTTGGTATCTGAATAATCGATTGAAAAATCAGTCGGCACCCACAATACGGACTGAAACAATATCCACCTTATTTTTAAATCACATTTTCCTGTCGATAACCGTAGAGCTGGTTGGAATGAATAATTCTAATCGTGGGTTGTTGACCACGACTCCATCTTATTAATTTTGTGTGCATATATTGATATATATACATGTTGGTGCACTGAGTATTGTGCACCTCTCCACCTTTCTTTGTTTTTCAGTATTAGAGGGTATATCATTTCGTAGGTTTGAACAATATAAAATGGAATAGAGAAAGTACCATTCTGGCAGAATATCTAAACTACAAACATACATTTTTTTTCTAAGCATAGTTAAGAATATTTAGTTAATAAGTAAAATTAGCTTAGAGTAATTTTGGAATGAAAAAGTTATCCTTAATTTGTAAAATAAATTTCAGAATGACATTTAAAAATAGGAGGGTATTCTTACATGTCCATCCGGTATCTCAGGAATTTATTACTCTTTCATAATTCAAATGTTACTTCTCACGTGTATCGTGTATACTTTTAAATTTGAAAAGTCAAAAGTCAATTTGTTGAAAGTTTAGGAAAAAACGCGTTTGAGGAATTCGACTAACATATTTGAATTGGGCCAATGCAATGAAACAGACCCATTGGGCTGAAATAATAAAATACATAATATTATTCACTTCGTTTTAAAATTTCTTTCATATATGAAAATAATACATATATTAAGAAATTAAGATTTAATGAATGAGTTGAGTTGAAAAATATATATTTTATTAATTTTTGTTGTTGTGATTTTTATTTTTATTTTTGGTGTGAATGTAATGTTGATTGATAGCCAATTTTTTTAAAATATTCTTGAGGTTACTTAATTGACTTATTATCTTAATTAGATTAACATTTAATTAATTAAATTATAGAAGAAATATTAAATATATTACACATATAAATTATAAAATTATTACTTGATCGAAGTTGATTGGCATATATGCGTTGGTTTCTTAATCAAAATTTTCATTTGAGTTTAACAGAATACTGGACTTTTGGAAAATTAAATAGAGAGTTTGTATTGACAGGTTCGATCGAATTAAAATTGGAGCACTTTGTGTTGACACCCAAACTTTAAAAAAAAAAAATCAGCAATATATATTTAAAGGAAGATATGAGCAGCTACAACCTTCCTCCCGAAACTACTTTCGTACTTGAAAATAACAAATGAATCAAAAAAAAAATGTGAGTATAAAATTAAATAAAAAATTAAAAAATATAATTTATTAATTTTTGTGAATATAGAATTTTTTTTATGTGTGTAAAAGTAGAATTAGAAAGCTAAGTGTGAATGTAGAGTTGAGACAAATGAATTACTCTATATTGTTTAATGGTAAATACAAATAACAAGCGTTATCTATAAAATATTATAAAATTAAATAAAAAATGTAGTATTTCACTCTCTCATGTTTGACTTATTGTAGTGTTAAATAAATTTGAGATTATGATTGATTTTTAATTTTTAGGAATCAAAGTCATAGTAGAGTCATTACAAACACACTATGACCATTATTCACTTTCAAAAGTCTCCAACCAAACACACCTAAAAATTTAGAAGCAATGCAATTACACCCAAAAGTAAATACTATATCTATTATCATCTCATATAAAATTGTGTAATTGATAAGACCACATAATAATAATTTCTCAATTATCATTTTAAAATTAATTTTAAAAATTACTTGGATAGTTGAATTATGAAAACGTGTTACATGTAGCACGGACAGGTTAGGCTGTTTCGGCCACTAACATGACATTTGAGTGATCTAATCCACATTTCAAATATTTCAACACAAAGTAAACAAGTATTGTTACGATTGTCTTAGTAGTATAAGGCTGTGTTTGGTAGTGTGTAGGAATTTAGTACGTAGTGGTGAGATTTCAATTATTAAGTGTAAGATTTGTATTAAATATTAATATTTGGTAGTAAATATTTAAAAATATATTATTTTTGTATTCTTATTTGGTAGGGTACCAGGGTGTAGTTGGTATAATTGAATATTTATTTTTAATGATCTAATTTTTTTATTAGTGTTTGGTAGGAAATATATGTGTTAATATTGAGCAAAAAAATCATAGCGAAATTTCTTATACTAGTTACTGTTACGAAAATATATGTAATAACACCTATGGGATTAGATTCATAGTACATACTCAACAATGAAAATGTGTAGAAGAAATGGTAGAAGAAGTTTCGACCCGTTACTGTTCACGGGTCGGAGATTTCTAATACGTTGTACTAAAACAGTTACAAACCATTGAAAAAAGCCTTTATCTCACCCCTTATCTCACCCACCAAACGCACCCTAATTGAATTACATATTAAACCAAACAAATTTGATTTTGAATTATGAAAATGAAATTATGTAAAGAAGTAATCTTATGGATTATTAAAATTTGCACAAGTAATAAATAGGGTTAATTTTATAAAAATACACCACCTTTTACTCAATTTTCAATTTAATTCCGGGCTTTACGATTATAATTAAAAAGCATAATCTTTTAAAAAATTCAATTCAATACATACTTTTCATCTCCGACTGGCATTGATGATGTATCTCGCCAGAATGAATAAAAGTTTGTCAGCTGGCATGCATGCATAAAATATAGAAATTCAAACCTTCAGTATTGAGATTCTCAGAATTTGTTATGATTTTGGGCAATTTTTCTAGTGTTTTGTGAATCTAATATTGAATGTTACAAACATATAAGAACATTTTTTCCTTTTAGAGCCAGAAAATATTCATAAATAAAAAGTATTGTTATTATATATATAAATATGATATATTGTGTGCAAATTTAAAAAATAAAATATAATTAAATGTGTCTACGTCAGTGTGATAAACTTTCACGCGTTGCAATGAGACACATTATTGGTAGTCGATCGAAAATAAAAAAAAATGTATCGAATTGAAATTTATTAAAAGGTCGGGTTTTTTAATAATAATCGTAAAACTTAGGATTAGATTGAAAGTTAAGTAAAAAGTGGTGCATTTTTATAGAATTAACCCTAATAAATAAAATGATTTCTGAAATCTCACTATTGCAGTAAAAATCAAACATGACTAAATGTAATTGTTATTTAAATTGAGTATCTCCAGAGCCAAATCCAGCTCGATTTAAATTTTAAATGAGCTCGAGCTTATAAAATATTCAATTTACTAATAAGCTAGTTTAAGTTCGATATGTGAATAATTTCATAATACTCTCTCTATCCCTACACAATTTGTACACTTTCCTTTTCGATCTATCCCATTCTCATAATATTTTGCACACCTATAAAATAGAAATAATTATTTTAACTTTATCCTCGTAATATTCACTTATTTAAAGAAAATGTCATTATTTTTACTCTCAATCCAATAAATTTTATTATTTTAATAATATAACTTTACGCATCACTCTCAGTACTTTATTTTTACACATTTAAAAAAAAATGTGTAAAAATAGTGTGAAATGTGTTTAGAGACGGAGTGAGTACAAAAAATAATTAGATTCACTTAAGAGCTAGACTCCTTTGTTGTGATTTTAATTATTCATTTTTATTAAGAGGGAAATTAAAAAAAAATTGTTTTCCTTTTATACAGAATAACAAAAAAATTAACACTACGTTTAAAACTTGTTCTTTAAAAAATTACTTATTTACATTACATATCACTGTATTTCGGTCTAAATTATGAAAAAAATTATTTTTTTGCATTAATATATACAATCTAACAAAATTAACTTTTAAACACTAAACTTAATTTCTAGTCCATTCTTTTTCTAATTTTAAGTATGTTAAGGGTATTTTAATGATAAAATCAATTGGCAGCAAATAAAATACAAAAATATGGAAGCACGAGATGAAAAATGATATCGACGGACGAAAGCACATGCTAGGCGATATACCACGGTGCGAAGAGGTAGTTGATAAAAGTAATGACGAATTTTGAGTATTTCTTATTGTAACTGTGCAAAATTATGATAAAATCTTATAGCAAGTCCTCTCTTAAGTACTCCCTCCGTCCTAGGGGTATGATGCGAAAGGAAAATTTAGATTACGGATTGAGCTAATATCTTTAGTATATTAGATTAATATCCTTAGAATATTAGATTTATCTTTAGATTTGGTTTTATATTTTAATTCGTATCTAAGACTTCTATTATATTTTCCTATATTGTTGCAAGAAGTTAGGATGATAGTATCTTATGAATTCTATAAATACTATTAGATGTACTCGTGAATTAATATTGAGAAATAAATTAATTATTATTAGCAATTATTTGCGATCTTCGTTGGCTTGCTGACCCGAGTCAGAGCCGCGAATTAATATTGTGATTCGAACGCTTGCTGGCCTGAGCCAGGGCTTCGATTTTATTGGGTAAAAATATTGTGATTCTCATCATTGGTGCTTTCATTGAGAGAGGAGAACAACTGAGAATCACAATTATGGCCAGATCACATCGGGATCGTATCATGCTATTGGAGGCTAGAGTGGACTCGATTGAGAATGGTTTCGTGAGCATGGAGAACAAGATCGATGATCTGGTGCGGATTATGGAGAAATTGGGTCAACAGATGGAACAACTCGTGAAGAATAGTTCACAAAAGAAGCTGAGGACAAAGCATCGTGGTTCCCCGGAGTATTTACCGCCTCAATCGGGCGCACACCTTACAGGACTGATTTCCGCCAACGATGATGCTGACTGCGTGGATGTGGAAGAGGAACATGTTAATGGGTCTGTTGCCCTAATGCCTTCTGTTGGGCCTTTTACTTTGGTTCTTTATTTGAGCCCTGTTGCAAATAATTTCCATGGCCCAAATACAAATTATGAAGATGAGTCATACGTTTCTGAGAAATTATTATTTGATTTGGAGAAATTAAGTGGGTTTGAATTTAATAATTATCATTATTATATAAATAATGATAATTATTTTAATCATTTTTTAAAGACTCCAAGTGGTGTTTACCGTCTTAAGATTTTGGGAAAAATACGGACTGCAGATGTTTTTGAAGTTCATGGGTTAGAGATTTTTGTTCTTCTTCCAGATGTTGAACGCGCTGTCGTCTCTCTTCTACAGTTCAAGACAAAGATTCTTCCAAATTCGAGGACGAATTTTTTCGAAGGGGGCGGGAATGATGCGAAAGGAAAATTTAGATTACGGATTGAGCCAATATCTTTAGTATATTAGATTAATATCCATAGAATATTAGATTTATCTTTAGATTTGCTTTTATATCTTAATTCGTATCTAAGACTTCTATTATATTTTCCTATATTGTTGCAAGAAGTTAGGATGATAGTATCTTATGAATTCTATAAATACTATCAGATGTACTCGTGAATTAATATTGAGAAATAAATTAATTATTATTAGCAATTACTTGCGATCTTCGTTGGCTTGCTGACCAGAGTCAGAGCCGTGAATTAATATTGTGATTCGAACGCTTGCTGGCCTGGGCCAGTGCTTCGATTTTATTGTGTAAAAATATTGTGATTCCCATCAGGGTATTTGCACCCCTGGGATGGCACACGGTTTAAGGAAAAATGTATTTTTTAAATAAAGTAGTGGTATATAGGTAAATGTGTGGAAAGTTTTGTAAGTGTGCACGCAAATCGATGTTTCTATTTTAAATAGTGTGCAAATTGGTTTGGGACAATTCAAAATGGAAAATGTGCAAATTGGTCTGAGACGGAGGGAGTATTACACGCGAATATATATTTTATTTTTAAAAAAATACTTTAAATTAAGTTTAATGGTATGTATTTCAATTTTTTTATTATAAAAAAAGTGATTTATGTGCTAAATTTTAATAGTTTATATATATATGCAAAATCACTAATAATTTAATGGATGACTGCAATCATCTCTATATTTTAAATTTCACTATTTTTTTTAAAATAGAAAAAACTTATTTACTTTAATAAAAAGATATTTTTATTCCCCATAAATATTAATAAAATAATATTTTTATTAATTTTTGTGTTATTATATTTTAAATAAACAAAATCGGAATAGATATTGTAAACAAACAAACAAAATCATGAAAAATATTGTATAAATGTAATGACGTAAAAGGTGGGATAATCTTATTCTTCATTATACAAGAGGAATATTATGAATATAATATAATATTATACTAGGATAGTAGTAATATTTATACCAAAACAGGGCAAAAATGAACTCCAACAAGCAGAGTATATCACTGGAGTCGTAGCTCTATTGCCAATCCAAAACCTCTTCATCGACCTAACTAATCTAATTTTATACAGGAAAAAACGAATCCGGGCAAGCGATTCGGATTTCGACGACATTAATCGGCTATAATTTCGTCTTATAGTGGCAATTCAAATTCGAAAGAGTTTGATTTAGAAGATTGATATCAAAATCGCAGGTGGACTTGGACACGATGTGAACACTGACGAGCACACGCACTTTTCCAGAGATCCTGACGTAAGTTTGTAAAGGTAACGTACCGGAAACGACGTCGGAATACAGTGAGGGATCGGAAAGCAGGCGATCCGCCATTACCGTGAGAGTCAGGTTCATCGATTTCGTACTGTCGGATCCGATCCGTCCGGCGGGGACCGGCACCGATCCGACGTCGTGGCCCCTGTGCCGGAGAATAGCGGTTCCGTTGCGGTACTTGACGCCGACTCTGTTCGGATTTTTGACGGAGATGTTAACGCCGAGCGAGACGTTGAGGAAAACTCCGAGCCTGGTTAGGTCGAAGCCGAAATCCAAGTCGTCGAGGGCGACGGAGTTGACGGTGATGACGGGATGTTTGGGCTTGAAAACGGTGAGGCCTAGGATTAGGAATAGCAAACCGAGGGCGAGGATAACGGCGGCAACGGAGATGCATATGCATCTACGGCTTGTGGATCTAGTGCCCTGTTTGGATGAGCCGATTAGCTTTCTGGATGAAGATTCGGTTAGTATATCCATGATTGTTTTCTGTGTGGGAAGAAAAGCAGAAGCTGGAGAAGAAAAGGAAGAAGCGACTTAAATTAAGCGGCCAACTGCCCACTGGAAAATTGAGTCCCTTTGTAGAATCAGAATCAGATTTCAGCTGGCGAATTAATGAGTATGGAGGAAAATAATAAAGTCATTATTATCACTCGCGTGAAGCAGATTAATGTAATTAGCATGTATTCCGTGTGTAATTAAGTACGCGGCTAACACACTCGGTTTTCCTGTACGACTATGGTTTTTCTGTGAAGCGTATGATACTACTTAGATGTATTGTATACACATTTTGATTTTAATTTATTAGTTCAAGGAACGAAGGGAATAAAATTTATGTACTATTAAAAAAGAAAATACCAATTTGTGTGTTTACGCATGTAACTATATACATATTTATTTATATATTATTATTTTATTTAAAAATATACCTCTTTGTTCATCAAATATATTTATCTTTTTTTGTACGTTTGTTAATGTAATATGTTGGAGGATATTTTGGGGTATTGTGAGGTCCGTTTATAATATAGTTTTAAAAATTATAATCTTTATTCATAAACGGAACTCGCAATATTCCTAAATATCCTTTAACATACTGCATTAAACTACATAAAAAAAATATGCATATATTTAGTGAACAAATGGAGTATATTTTTATAAGAAACGTGAAATCATTGTAGTGCAAATTCTACGAAAAAGGAGAGTGGGGAAATACAGTTCTCTCACTTCCACAGGTGGTGAAATGGAAGAAGTTCAACTTTTGTTCATTCAAATGAAGAAGAGTCACCCTACTATCAATTTATTTTGAGGTGGGTGGGGTGGTGACGGCGACGGTAAGAAAAATGAGTTGGATATCTTACAACTTATAAATGGTAAAAAATTATTTTAATATCTTACAAATATTTTATTTAACACTTTAATAATAGGATTAGTCTTGTATGCACCAGTTACACGGTGCAACTCAAGTTCATTTTTTAAAAGTTAAACAGTTTATAACTGAAAAGTTAAACAGTTTATTACTGAAAAGTTAAACTATGAAAGATACACTTTTCAGTAATAAACTGTTTAACTTTTCAGTTATAAACTGTTTAACTTTTTAAAAATGAACTAGAGTTGCACCGTGTAACTGGTGCACAGGAGACTTACTCTTAATAATATTTATAAAGTCCTTAAACAACATATAATATGTTTTATATAATTCATAAACTCAGCGAAAATACCTAATAGACAAACACTTATATACAAATTTCTATGGATCTAAAATCCGTATAAATATTCATTTTTAAAAATTCACGGGTCTAAACCGGGTCTGGTCGAATTTGAGTATTTTTTTTCAAAATTCGCTTAGCTTGTGATTTTCGCTCCCAGGTATGTTACAGTTGGGGCAAATGCATGTTACTTTAAGGCAAAATGTGTGTTACAACCAGATTAAATGTTGTTTTCTACACATATTCATTTATTTTTGTAGAAATATATATTTTTCATGCAATGTAACACATGTATATGTTACATTGTATGTGTAACACATATTTATTCTTAATAAAAATACATATTATCCTATAGTAACACATATATGATCATATAATAACACAAATTGAGGAACAAATATGTGTTACAATTAGAGTAAATATGTATTACTGCAAATTTATGTTACAATTGGAGTAAATTTGTGTTACTGCAAATGTGTGTTACATCTAGAGTAAATGTGTGTTACTGCAAATGTATGTTACAATTAGAGTAAATGTGTGTCACTGCAAATGTGTGTAACAATTAGAGTAAATGTGTGTTACTGCAAGATCAAATGTGTGTTACTGTATGCACAAACATTTATTTATCCTTATAAAAATATATATTATATTTTATATAACATATACTCCCTCCGTCCCGTAGGAATTTGCACCCTACGGGACAGCATGTTTTTAAAAAAACTGTACTTTTTACCTTTTTGTTGACTTTTCAAAGAGATTAAGGAAGATTTGCAAAAAAGTAATGAACTTAATTAAAGAGTAACTTTTCCCCCCAAAATGGAGGGAACTTTCGGATGAACAGTAAATACTTTAAATAACCTGCCCAAATTTTCAATTTTTTCAGATTACAGCCCAAAAATGGTGGGAAAAAATTTCCCACCCAATTACATCCATCTATCAGCCATAAATGCTGATTCAACTGAAATTTACAAATCAAAACTCCCTCCTAAACTTACATCATAAATACCCAAATCTTTCACCAACCACATTCATTACAAGCATTCTTCATTCAATGCTCTCAAAAAATACACAGAAAAAATGACTAACAATAGAAGAGCTCCTGATCTTACTCCATCAGCCAGAAATCTAATTGCCCAATTCCTCATTGCTAACAGTACAGATGGAATTGTGCATAAGGGCAAAGTAAAGGAATCAGCTGCATCATTTGGAGTATCCAGAAGGACTATTCAGTATACATGGGCAACTGCAAAAGAACAGGTTTTAGCTGGGTCTCCAATAATATTCACATCAAAAAAGCAGGTAAAGAAGGAATGATAAAAGTTCAGCTAGATGATGAAGCAATGATGAGCATACCTCATTCAAAAAGGGGCACAATTAGAAGAGTAGCTAAGGGGCTGAATGTAAGCAAGACCACAGTTGGTAGGTGGATAAAAAAAGGCTTAATATTACCACACACTAATGAGGTAAAGCCTTATCTCACTGCAGCAAATATGTTTCAGAGGCTCAAGTTCAGCCTGCATTCATTGGCATATTACATGCAATCCAACAAGATCAAGTTTCATGCTATGCACAATGTGATACACATTGATGAGAAATATATGTGTGGTTTTTGCAAGTTTAAGGTTTGGAACCCTCAGAAAAATATCATCACGGGGTAAAAAAGCCCAAATCAAGTCTCCTAAACCAGGATTAAACCCCTGGAGGTGACATTAATTTAAGCAGATGAAACCACACCAACAAGCACAATATTTTCATCA
>JAPKLY010000012.1:1776582-1788293 GCA_026898435.1 Prunella vulgaris
TAAGCAGATGAAACCACACCAACAAGCACAATATTTTCATCAATCAAACAACATCAGAGCACCAACAGATCACATAGGGTAAAAATGAGAAATACAGTGTAACCTTTGCAACCGATGGACACCAGATTGCAAGCATCTTCATGAAGAATGCTCTTTTTTCTTTATACCCATATGGAGCTTCTTAGCCGTATGGTGCTTCATACCCATATGGTGCTTCATACCCGTATGGTGCTTCATACCCATATGGTGCTTCCTCCATCTGAGTTTCAAGTACATAAGAATCTTCAGTATCCAGTGTCATGTTCTCAATAACCTCAGAATCAAAAGGAGTTTCACCAGTCTTGAGATCGAGAGACGACGACACATCATCGGAACAGGGCTCGACCGTCGTTGGTACCCCAAGATCAAAAGGTGCGTCACCAGCCCCCAGATCGACAAACGGCGACACAACCTCAGATTCAGACTCAACCATCGCCATATCCTTCAGATCTACAAATGGCGAACCACTCTCGGAATCAATAGATGGTGACAATGAATCCGACACAACAGCGGATAAGATATCATAATCGGGAGATGCCCATGAGTATTCAGGTAACTCTTTTGAGTTAATCTCAGAATCGGGACTAGACATTCAAGTTAGGGTTTGAGAGGAAGAGAGACAACCACACAACACAGATTTCAGATTAGGGTTTCAGAGAACGAAGATGATGGGGGGAGAGAGAGAGAGAGATAATTTTGATTGAGATTGAGAGGTGAGAGAAGATTCGAGAAAGGAAAAGAAAGGGTCAAATGTTTAATTAGGAATTTAGGATTAATTGTAATGGGTTGGTTTAGTTGTTTAATGAATATGATTATTGTTAATAAAATTACCTTTTTTGGAGTGTGCGAATTCCTGTGGGACGTCCCAATAAGGCAAGTGTGCAAATTCATGCGGGACGGGGGGAGTATAAGGTATTAAATGATGTATTAAATACATGAATAACATATTATTAACATAAATTAACAAAGAAAATAAAAAATAAATTAAGTAACACATATTTATACTTGCATAAATACATATTTTCTTTATAGTTATTTGAAAAGTATAAAAAATTAATTTTTTAAAAATTAGTAGCACAGATTTTGCCTAATTGTAACACGCATTTGCCCAAATTGTAACATATCTGGGAGTGAAAAAACCTGGAACTACAAGTTGTGCGAATTTTGGAAAAAAATGTCCAAATCTGACCCGACCCGGTTTAGATCCGCGAATTTTTTAAAAATGAATATTTCTACGGTAGAAATTTCTACACAAGTGTTACTCTACCTTATAATATGGTCTAGATTAAAAATACTATAATTAATGAATTAGGATTATTATATTGCGTGCAGGGAAGGGAATGTTGAGGGAGAAAGTGATTGTAGAAGTACATTAGTGCTATTAAATTATTAATGCTACCATCTACATTTTCGTTTTCCAATATATTCTTACTTGGGCCTATTTAATTAAATGATATTACTCTTAATTAATAATGAAGTTTTGCCTATTCGATTGAGTGAGTGGTTAGGTCTGCTAGCTGATCCTTAAATAGCTTGCCACTGATTTTGTTGAGCTTATATACATATATATATATATATATATATATATAATATTATTAAAATTGGGACATGGGAGATTGATGTGGGATTTTTGTAATCTTTAACAAATAATTTTTAGTTTTAATATCGTAAATAACAAATGTATCTAAAATTTATGTGGCACAGCCACGTTAATTTATTTAATCAGATTACCTCTTTTGAAAAAATTTATATTCTCATAAAAAGTTATTGAAATACATGAGTGCATGTTAACTATTATCCTACACCGATTGTATGACACTATTAAAGTTAATGCAAATTCTCATATGCAATATTGTACAAAATTCGCTCCGTGCAATTGATCAATTTTCATAACTCATTTTACAATACTTATCTAGTATATATATATTGATAACCGTCTTTTCTTCTGTTAGTTTTTTTCTCGGTTTTCAATTTTTTTTTTCATTTACGCAATCGATTTCTTCTCTCATACGAAATTATCTGGCCATCGTTTCTTCTCTCATACGATATTCTTAGGGTTTTTGTCTGTATTTTGCTCTGTTTGAAATACAGTAACATAAAAAGTCATGATATATTATCATAAAGTTCTGCATGTAGTAACACTATTTTGTATATTGTGTCATGATTTTTATAAGTATTTAGTAAAAGTACTGGTAATTTGAGGGTTTTTTTTTAAACAATGTGATGAAGAAGACATTTTTATTATTTTTGAGATATAGTAATACAAATATGATCACATAGTAACATTGATATGTGCATATAATAACATATATTTTTATAGAGTAGTATGGTTGTGTGTAATATAATATCATAGAGTAGTATGACACATAAGAAGAGAGTTCAATATTATTTCAATTAATTACTTAAATTTACTTATGTGTCGTTATTACATTAGCAGTGAATCGTGACATATGATATTTTTTAGTTAAAAGTCCTAATAAAATTAAAAACAATTCATAATTTTAAAGTCCAAAAAATAATTAAAAGCACAATAAAATATAAGTGTAAAAATTTTAAACTATTCCATATATCAATCATCACCAACCACAACACTTAAATCTTATTGTCAAGTGTATCTCATTCGTTTCGTGTATATTTACGTAGACATCAAATAGAAAAAAAGAAAGAGAAAATAACTAAAATATAATTTTTTAATTTAATTTTTTATACAAAAATAAAAAAATAAAATTTTGCTAAGTGGCCCGCTCATAAGCCATGAGGCCAAAATGCTCTTAGCCCATCAGGCCCGCCGAGCCACTTGAACTGGGTCAAAATGTTCCGATTTTTCTAAACTTCTATATTTTAAGTTCAAGTCATATTTAATTTCGAGTGGACCAAACTCAAATTGTCAGCTTTAATTTGATTTTTAATTGCATCAAGTTTTTCACATCTCATTATATTTTTAGAAAATCTTATACTTAAAAAGAAAAAAAATTCACATGAGACTTTAAATTTTAAGTTAAGTCTCAATTAAATTTATTATACTAATAAAATAGATTTTTTTTTATCTATTATACTATAATATTAATCTCATATAAAGATAAACTCATCTAAACCTATAGGCACACAGAACAAGAAATGAATTTCAATCTCTTTGACAAATTGAAATGTTCGGATTAAAAACAACACAATTGAATAACTTACACGGTATCATTTTCAGAGCAAGCAAATTACTCACGGTATATTACGAGGGTGACTTACATATTGATTCAAAAAAATAACGATATTTATAAATTGATTCATAATTTTTATACGAAAGTACAATTTTTTTCTATACATAAGCATATTTCATTTCTGTACAGAACCAATTCATAATTAGTTTAAATTTTGTGAATCATTTTCTATATTTTCCTATTATCATTAACCTTCCCAAGTATTTAACACAGTTTACAAATACATTTAAATTTTATGATAAAATTAATATGTACGATATTTAATAATAAAGTATGGTAAATAAATTTTGCTGCAAAATCAATTTACAAATTTCAGTATTAGTTGTTCATTAATTTGATTATATTATTTAATAAAAGTTATTAAACCCCTCTCAAAATTATACTCTTTGATTTTTTAAGTATAGAAAGTCTTATGGGCAATATTAATTTAAAAATAAAAAATTTGCTGGTTAAAATAATAAATTTTGTATATCTTAAGCAAATCAGAACGTCGGTCCGAAATTGTGTTATTATATAACAAATATGTGTTACTGTAAGTAAAATGTGTGTTACTACTTTTTAATTTTTTTTACTTTTAAAATAACTATAAGGATAATATATATTTTTATAAGAATAAATATGTATTTCTTAATTTATTTCTCATTCTTTTTGTTGATGTATGTTGATAATGTTTTGTTAATTTAATAATACATCTTTTAATACCTTACATGTGTTACTATAAGAACAATATATATTTTTCTATGGATAAATAAATATTTATACATACAATAACATACACTTGTTCTTACGGTAACACACATTTACTCTAACAGGAAAAAATATTTTGCTCTCAGGTTGTGTTACTATATGTACAAATATGTGTTATTGTAAGGACAAAATGTATTTTTTTATAAGAACAAAATATGTATTTTTTAATTTATTCATCATCCCTTAAAATCTAGATATATTGTTTCATGTAGTAAGACATTTTTTTATTATTTTATGTGGTTATTATATTAAAAATAATTATTTCTATAAAAATAAATAAATATTTATGAAAAATTAATTTTTCTTATAATAATACACATTTTGCTCTTATATTGTATGAAAAAAGTTTATTTCTAAAAAACAAATGGATATGTGTAAAAAGACATCATTTAGTCTTATAATAGCACACATTATATCTTATAGTAATATATATTTGCTCATACTACTAGTAATACAAACTGGAAGCAAAAATTTTAAAATTATCCAAATTCGATCCGATTCGGTCAAGATCTGTAAATTTTTTATTTTAACCCACAAATTTCTAAATTTTCTATTTTAAAATCAATATTGCATATAAATTTTTGTGTCATAAATAAAACTGATGTACAAAAAGTTTACTTTTCTAAAAATCCAGTAATTCGCACGTATCATAAAGACAGGTAGCTAGGTTGTTGATGGTTATTTGGTGGCTGGTGCGTATTAATACACACATGTGTGTGTGGATGGATAAGTACACATATCTACCACACCATAATCAATTAAATGACACAGCCCTAGTGACTAATGACCCTAATAGTTAGGCCGATTTCAATGGTAATTCCAAATTATGTACTCCCTCGCGTGGAAACTTGCACCGTATGGGGTGACATATTTTTTTTTTAAATGTATTTTATGAATAAAGTAATGGTATGTAAATAAATATATGTATACTTTTTTTAGTGTACATGTAAATAAAAAAAAATGATTAATAATATACACATTTATGTGAAACGTGAAAAAAAAAAAAGTAAATTTTTGTTGGATGGGGGAGTGCTCCTTATCCTTATGAGTAGATTTTTTTTTTTTCAATTTTTCTTCTCAAGATTACACTTTGAAGAATAAATTTGCATCTTAAAAATAATTTTGCATGTGTAGAGTGTGTTTGGCTAAATTTATAAACTTTTTAAGTCCACTTACAAACTCCCTTAAAGTGTTTGGTAAAATAAAATATATCACACCTTATCTTAAAATAAGATCTTTTCAATTTATAAGCTCCAAAAAAAAAAAAAAAAAAATCTAACTTATTTTACTTATCACATCCACACATATCTACCCTCACACCAAATCTTAGCCACTACTTTTCAACCCCTACCCCAATATAAAAAATAAAAAAATATTTATTTTTTATTAAAATTAAATTAAAAAATGATACGACAAGTTATTACAGAAAATTACAAAATGGTTAACAAAATTGACACTATTTACAAATTGGTTCTGTGCAGAAAAAGATTATGTTTCTGTGCAGGAAAAAATTATACTTCTGTGCAAAAATTGTGAACAAATTTGTAAAATATAACTACTTTTTTTAACCAATATGTAAATGACCCAAGTTGTTAAAGAATTCCTAAGTTGTATTACTAGCCAAACACTTTCAAGTCTTCAATAACTTATAAATTATTTAAAAATAATATCTTATAAACTCTTAAAACAATTTATAAAATAACAGGAATAAATTTAGCAAATACCCTCTTAGTTATGCAAATATTAAAAAATGAATAGGTTTTTTAAGAAAATGATTATAATAATACAATTCTAATTCTTAAATCACTCATACTGATGAATTGGTGATAATTTTATCTATATTGAAGTATGTGAATGTAAATACATTGAATTATAAAGTTATTGATATGGTATCAGTTAAATATGTTTTCTTAGGAGTTAGGATATTCGAGCTCAATCGAGCTTTGTTCGTAAATTTTGAGCTCGAGCTTAATTTAAGTTAAACGAGCCGAGCTCAATTTTGAGCCGGGCCGAGTTCAGTTTCTAGCTTGCTTTCTTAATGAGCCGAGCCTGCACTATTCGGGCCGCTCGGCTCGTATAACAGCTCTACAGTATATCATCTATTATTTTAATATATATTAAAGTGTGAAATAACTCTATTTTGTACATCTCTCTATTTTATTATTTATTTTTCTCAGAAATTTAATTATTTTGAATTATTTCTAAGTTATTGTTGGAAATATTGGTTTTGATAATATTTTAATTAAATATTAAGTAACAATTTAGTTATCTATTTTGTGTAAATGGATTTGTTTGATTTGATTTCTCAAAATTAATTTAGTGTGAATGAGAAATTAATGTTATTTAATTTGTGGATAAATATATTAATGGATATATTTATTGTGGTAATAGTGAAGTGTTTATGTCTCTTTAAATTAAAGAGATAACTTTTGGTGAATAAATTTTCCTAAAGGTTACAATTTTTTGGAAAAGTGAAATGGTGAAGAGTCACACATATTAACCACAACTTGTGGAAATCTATAAATGGATTCTCCCACATTGTTATTGAGCAGTCGAATTGAATTAATTTAACACTTTGAATTAGTTCAACAATTATCAAGTGCATGCAAATTAAAAATATATTGTTGCATTAGAATTGAGACAGAAAGTTCCGGATACTCATTTGAGATCTATATTGCACCTATGTACGGGGCAATAATGTCTTACGGAGAGCGAGTTTAACTTGTGTCTCGACTTTATCTAGTGTTTGTATGTGATTTTTAATCAGCAAAAAATATTTTTGAAATCATAATTCATATGTTCGTGAACATGCGACCTAATTCATTGCAAATTAAACCAAGTTGATTGAGAGTCATAGTTTCCATCAGTTCACTTTTAGTATACTTAAAGAATTACTATATAAATGTTATCCCCTCCATCCATGAATTTTTTTCTCATTTCATTATGGGCACGAAATTTAATAAAATATAATATTATATTGAAATGATAGATAAAGTAAGGGAAAAGTAAGAGTATTGTGGGGCTCAAAAATTTATTGTGAGTGAGGATTGTTTCTAAATAAAAAAATGAGAAAAAGTTTTGTGGACAAACAAAAAAGAAAAGTGAAAAATAATTTGGCGAATAGAGGGAGTAAGAAATATTAGCTTATGTAAAACGTGTCCAATTTTAATATGAAAAAAAAAAATATGAGTCTTAAAAAATATTCGTAGTTTATGTGTGAAATAGATAGGTTTGAAGGTATTATGAGTTCATTTATCAATAAAACTAGTGACAATCTAAATAATTAAAAAAAACGAAAGATGATGATAAACATATTACTATGTGAATACAACATTGTACAAAAAAAAAAAAGCCTACATATTAAAATTGAACCTAGGTACAAGTAGATTAAAAAAAAAAAAAAGATGATTGTGATCACTGATCACGTACAATGTCTTTTTTTCTATAAAGATTCATATAGATTATAGATTTAAAATTCATAAAATATTATCAATTTATAAAATAGTTCAGTCATACATAAAAATTTTCTAACTTGAAATGAATCATCTGCTTAGTGGATTGTAGTTTTCTCGAATTAGTTAGATTCTTAAACCGAATATTGAGTAATAAAAGAAATCCTTGATTATACAATGTCAAAGTCAATTTCCATCTGTTTTGGGCCAAATTTATTTTGGGTTCGGGTCTTTGTATATAGGACCAGGTTATTCACACTAGCCTTTTTGGTAAACGCACTATCCGGATGAAAATACTATTTTTTCAAAAATACACTATCCTTTGTTTTTTCAATTTTTTTCATAAATTTTTTATTTTTTCGATTTTTTTTTTCGAATATAGTGTAAAAATGAAAATTTGTTCAAAAATTTTGCCGAAAATTTGTAAAAAATTTAAAAAAAAATGCCAAACATACTGTATTTCCAAAAATGGTTAGTGTCAATAACATGGGCCTTGTATATATTAATTGGGCTGTGTGAAAGATGAGCTGAAAGCGATTCGTTTTCTAGTTGTAGAAGGCCCAGTGATGGGTGGTGGGATGTTGGGTTCGAATTGAATCCATGTTGGTGGAAAGGGTGAGGAGATGAACATCCTTTTTACTCAATTGAACTTCAAAATTGCAGGGATTGAAAACTGGGTATGTTTGGTTCGTAAGATAAAAGTATCTATCCGTAAAAAAATATGCAGATAGATATTTTTATCTTACGAACCAAACATACCAATATGACTATATGAGATTGGGGATCTTCGATTTATTATGAAATTAAACAAAGTTTGGTCTTTTTTATATTAAGTACTGCAGCTCAAGTATATTTTCATAAGTTACCTTTTTCATTATTAAAAATTTATTTCTATTTATATTGAAAAGTCACTCAATAAAAATAAAAGAGATTCTTGATTAGGCTATGTTTGAATTTACATTTAATTATTTTTTACTAAAAAAGTCTGTCGATAATCCACCCGAAAAAATGGGGACAATTACAAAAGTACATCTAGTGGCAAAACATAACATGAAAGGTAAATTGACTTTCAAGAAGGAAAACATTTGAAAATCTGTCTCGTTATGATTAGGGTAATATGTCTATCTTAATAGTATAGTAAAAATTCCATACGGTTGATCTTTTGAACCCGTTTCAAGCCAAAATGACTAATCAAGCAATCTTGGGATAAACAGTTTTGACTGCTTATGTTTCCTTTCACTTACTTCTTGTTAGAGCTGTTAAAATAAACGAGCCGCTCGTGAGCTCGGCTCGACTCAGCTCGTTAAGGCTCAACTCGACTCAGCTCGATATGTTAAATGAGCCGAGCTGAGCCTAAAAAAATACTCGTTTGCTTAACGAGCTCGGCTTGTGAGCTGCTCGGTAGGCTCGAAAAATAGAGATTATTTTATATATATTATATAATTTAGGGTATAAAATATTAATATTTTACATAGTAATACAATTCATATTCTCAAATCATTCATACTGGTAAATTGGTGATAGTTTTTGCTTTATTGTTGTTAAAATAAACAAGCTGCTCGTGAGCTCGGCTCGACTAGGCTCGGTAAGGGCTCGACTCGACTCGAAGTGTTAAACGAGCCGAGCTGAGCTCAAAAAAAATACTCGTTTGCTTAACGAGCTAGGCTCGGCTCGACTCGATAAGCTTAACGAGCCGAGCCTGGCACTACTCGGGCTCGCTCGGCTCGTATAACAGCTCTACTTCTTGTACATAGGAAATGAGATTAAATTCCTTTAAGAGCAAAATTTTAAGTCGTTTTATTTCACTCATGTAACTATGTGGTTTAACCCATCAACTCAATAATGAATAAAAAAATGGATATTCCAATCATTTAACTTTCTTGCTAGAAAGAAACTAAATAGGGGAAATTTTATGTATCAGTGAATCACACGTACAGATATTGATAATACACATAGGGTTGGTATTATAGAAATGTTGGCCTACTTCCACACCAAATATATCATATAATCCTTTTAGGGTATGTTTAGTTCGTAAGATAAAAGTGCATGTTTTTTACAGATAGATACTTTTATCTTACGAACCAAATATTCCCTTAGTGTGTTGATGGACTTAAAACAAAGTTATTTTGATTCAACCATCTCTTTGTCTACTTGAATTGGATATTTTGAATACTAACGAACCACACAACATCCCCAGGTATTTTTATCTAAATAAAAAAAAATTATAATAATATCCAGTTCCATAAATCTTTCAAGGAAAAGCGATTTATCTTTTTATTAATCATTATTAATCAAGAATTTCTTATATAGCTCGAATGGCCCTCACTAATTGCGAATACTAAACCTTCCTAATCACAACTTCGAATATTGAATTCCAAGGGATCAAATAGGAAAGGATACTATGTATCATAAAACTATAATGAAATATACGATCAACCAACATTTATCGAATTTAAAAAAGAGTCAGAAGAAAGGGTTCGATCCTCTTATCTTGATTTCTCATTAGTATTTGAATCAAGAATGGTTTTGACCAAAGAAGCTCAACATATACTAGTAATATTATTAACAGATTGGAAGAATCATATTTATGTATGAATATTCCTGCGTAAAAATAAGATAGTCCACAGCAGAGTCCTCCACTAAGATATAAAAAAGAAGAAGAAGAAGAAATTATAAGGGCGGGTATGAATGAAACAATTAGTTTTTCACCCGCACCAACCAACGTGTTTCCAGTTTTCCCTTCCACAAAATAATGCGAGCGACGAGAATTTGTCACTCTCTCTCCTCAATCAACTCTGTCTTTACCCCATGCACACTCTAATAGATAGGCATGTGTAACCTCCTCCACTCTCCTTATAGACAGACTGACAGCTCTTACCTTCAATATTCTTCGTTGATCGTGGCCCACCCTTTTCACCACCGAAATCTTCTGGTAATATACTCTATGTTCGTCACCTCAACTTTTTGGGGATCGGATGTGATCTTCTACTGGTTCACGTTACAGTCGCTCAAGAAATGATTTTGCGTGTTCAAAAACTTCTTCCATATATTTTTGTACTTAGGAATGCCGAGATCCAGCCAAGGTTTCATCAGCCCATCAAAATGAAGTACTGCTGCAGTCTTGAGGCCTTCACTATCAACTCCATAGTCATAGCCCAGACCGGATACCATCCAACTATCCTCCAGAGGGTAAACTTGATCGTGAAACGTGAGCAAGCTAGCGCGTAGTGTAGTAGTTTCCAATAGTTCTCCTCCGTTGTTCATCTGCTACCACCACCAAAACAGGGGGTTATAATTAGAAATGTCTGTGGTTATGCATGACATGACAAAACAACAAATAAGGACAAGGGCAGAATTTAATTAATCATTCAGGTTAAACGGAAATGTGGTGATTAACGAATACAGGGATTGTGGTGATTAATGTGATTACCTCAACATATTTGTGAGGCAATGACAATTAAAATAAGAACTCAATACCCCATTTTCATTAAACACTTTCTCCCTCATAATCATTTATCCTCAATCATTTCACTGTTCCTCAACTAACGATCATTATTTGCCCCAACTTATTCCAAGTTTAGAATAATACACTAACCATGTAACCATTATCCTCGTTGTAATTGCTGTTCGATGATTCCAATTATCATTCTCCTTGAAAATTTTGAACCAAATGCCCACTCAATTCATTATCGTTTTCTCACATTTATGAAGTCAAAACCTTGAAATCCACCAAGTATAGTTTAAAACCACCCTATGCATATTTTCACAGGTGTACCAGGAACTAAAGCCCCGAATGTGTGCTTTTCCTGTCAGCAAATCTAAGTACCCCAGGTACCAATTTATTCATCATTTACCTCCCTCACTATCTTTTCTTGTTTCCTTATTTTCATCTATTCCCCCCCCATCCGTATTTTCATGGTCGTTGACAAAATTATAATCCTGCTCCCTCCATACAGAAGTTCTACCTATATTCTCTGTTATCAGCCATATGCATGCAGAAGTAAAGCTTCTGAAGGTTCCAATTGATGCATGGCCCTAACATGAAACTTTAGTTTTCCATTTCAACTTTCATTTTTGTGTAAATCATACATCCTCTGTCCATGAAACTTAATTACATTTCTTTCGGGCGCAATATTTAATGAAAATTAGCATTATATTGAAAAGATAGATAAAGTAAGGCAAAAGTGGAGGTATTGTAGGGCTCAATCTTTTGTTTGTGAGAGTAGTTTATTTCCAAAAAGAGAAGGGGAATAAGATTGGT
>JAPKLY010000012.1:1788303-1913228 GCA_026898435.1 Prunella vulgaris
TTGTGAGAGTAGTTTATTTCCAAAAAGAGAAGGGGAATAAGATTGGTGGATGGAAAAGTGGGAATAAAATTGGTGGACAACTTAAAAGGAATAGTGGGAATAAAATTGGTGGACAACTTAAAAGGAAAAGTGGGAATAAAATTGGTGGACGGAGGGAGTATATTCTATATACAGAAAAATATTCCAAGAGAGCAATAAAATAAATATAAGCGGACATCAAAATGATAAAATTTAGTTACCTCTTGCACCAATCTCTGATATTTCCTGGTGATATTGTGTGTCCTCCACTTAGATAAATCAATAAAATTTACTCCAGATGTCCAAGCACAAGAATTTTCATCAAAATTGTTACTTGACAAGAGTGTTTTCAGATGAGACAACTTCACCGCACAGGATTGCACAGCACCATTAACTTTCCCCCCCATGTTAACATTCCAGAGGCCTGATAAGTCTCTCTGAACAATGACATCATCGTCCAAGACCACAACTTTTTTCAAAGACTGAAAAATCTCAGGAAGGAGATAGAGGGAATGCGAAATCATAGATAGGTATAGCGTTCTAAATTGAACATGTGACAGTTTATCGACCCTACGAAAGGAAACACGAAATTCTTCAGGCAATGACAGATGTATTGGTCCCACCTTAAGATGATCATACAACTCAGGGTCTTCGATATTCAGCACCTGAACTGCAGCATCCCCATACTTGTTACTAGAAAACCAAAAGTTCATAGCATAGTAATTTTCCCTATCCGTTAGCAGATGAAAAACCTGCTTTCCACTTTCCTGCAAAAGGAATAGAGGTTCATTAATGGCAAAACAACCCAAATATGTAAAAGATGGGAAAGAAGAAGAGGAAGAGAAGAGAGATAATGGAAAAAGTTAAGTGAAAACAGTCGTACTTTAGAATGTGCTACAGTTGAGTTGATTGCTACGGATGATGCGAGTATATTTGTGGAGAAGATGACGTAGTGGTACAAGTTTGGATTTAAAAACTTCTTAACCACAGCATCATCAACGTCAGGCGGAGATCTAAAATACTCAACAGTTAATCTCATGGATAAACAATGCAGACTCTTGGGCATGGTTTGAACTGCAAGTTTGTAGAGGAACGCACTTTGCTTCATGTGAAAATTAGCTTCATCCTGTGTCAGGTCAACTAGCTGTCTAAACTTCTTATCAACATTATTACAATCAACGGGGCAAGACTTTGCTTTTGCAATGACAGCCTCCATCATTGTTAGCCTCTTCTTATTCCTGATGAAATATGCAAAACTATTCTTTATTATTCCAGATTCACAATACAATTATATATGATGAGCACCTTATGCAAGATACACTATAAGCACTGTATTATATCGAGAACACCCCAATTTCCAATTATAACTTGACCATTTATGGAAAGAACTCTAAAGATCAGGGGGGAAATTTCCAAGGGAGAACATGCTCGAAAAAAGTGTCGTTAATGAGATCAAAAGCAAACTGAAGCAAGAATTTTTATGATCCAAGCCAAAAACCAAATCACAAATGCAGTATAGAAACAAAAAGAATAATCTAAACTGAAATGTAGTGACAAAAAAATCCACCCCAAATACATAGAGGGAGTCCCACTAGAGTATTAGCTTTCACTAACAAGCATTTTTTCCCTAAATGCATAAAGGTGGTCCCACTTTACAATTTTAGCTATCAGCCTATAACTAAATAAGAGTTTTCCCCCATTGTATATTTAATACTTTTACTTCCATTATCATCTAAATTTAAAATTATTTTTTATTTTTAATTGATAATTGGATCATGAAAACATCCTTGCATCTGAAACCTGTAGATCAAGTATATGTTATAAGTGGGAGTTAGAATGTGATGATGCTTAATGTTTTATCTACAGCTTACTTTTCTACATTAGAAACAGAGAATATTATAAATAAACTTATAAATGAAAAAGGAGACTGAAAATAAGTCAAAACCATAGAACAGAATTCACTAAAAAAGAGAACACCAGATACAGGTGTGAACATACGGAGATGGAAGATCTTTATCTGTGGTAGCTTCGCTAAGAACACGCTCAAAATCCTGAATATTTTGCTTCATGTCATGAGATAATTTATCGAATTTAGGAAGTTTAGCAATACTTGGATAATAAGCACGAGCAACAAACAGTAGGTCCTTCATCCTCTTCACAATACTGTCTTCCATCTTTTCCCTATGTTCTCGGCGCCATAAACAGTAACTCCCAAATTTCAGTTCACAGGTCACTTCACTCTCATCAGCACCTGTCACCTTCCCACCAGTCTTGTCTCCAGAACCACTACTCTGAAATACAACTTATAATAAATGATTTTAGCCAATGCACTAGAAAATGCAAATAAGTAATTCCAATGGCAAATGATACAGTTACCTTTGGGATTACTTTTGCCGAATCTGCCAGTGTGGAAGAACCTGTAGAAAAGCAAGATAATGTACATTAAAATTGTTCGTACTCTTCCCCTGAGGACACGGACTCAAATTATTTGCATACAGGTACACTACCTTTTGAATCATTCCTAGTTTCCTTAACAGATTTATTCCCAATACCCTGCCAAAGAGTAAGCAAAGGGAATAGGGTTATAGAATTTCCATAAAAAGATATCATTCACCAGCAAAGAATGCCAAAATCTTTTACATAAGCAACATGAAGTTATTTGGTGAAAAACAAGTAGCTTGGGAAAAATCTTTTTGCTGAATGATAGATTATGTTCTCTATGTTCCACGAGCCATCTGGCTTCAATCTTGATATCATTTTACTACAATAGATTTTTAAGTAATTAACTTCAACCTAGGATAGCACCTATGTATTGTGACAGTGTAACGGTGAGTTTGAAATGCAACCCTGATCCATGTGCAGGGGTCTGCTTTCTTGAAGGAAGAACTGAAGCAGACGTAATTCATAGCGCAGACACCTTTAACATGGTCTTACCAGACCCACTTAAAATAGACTAGAGATCTAGCATTAGAAACACTCCTGATGTGGACAAGTGAGATTTTCTTTCTATACCTAATTGAAAACATAAAATCGAAGGCCACTAGTTAAATCTGGATCAGGGGAATTGTGTCTTCTGAAAAATGATTTACAATTAAATTTCTGAATAACAATCTATAAAAATTTGTTAACTAAGTTCTAGGGTCTTAATACTCTTGCTGTGCTTGGTAAACAGAATCAATTTCTGGCAAATGATAATACCAATTTGACTTAAGAGTTTACACAATGCCCATTGGAAAGAGTTCATACATGCCCATTACATATGATAATGAAGGTAAAGCAAGTGAAATAAAGTGTTCTTAACAAAATAACAAACAGACACAGACATGATAATATAGTATTTTTTCAAAAAAATGCTAAGTAGGACAATAGGGATAAAGGCAAAATGTAGGAGAAATATTTAGTATCATGGTTCAGTATGGATTAAAATCCTTAGAATCAGAACTCTAATCTCATTCAATTCATACATGTCGACTGAAGCTACAGCTTCTTTCAGTGATTTAGACAGTTATAGCTACACTGAAGAGTGTGCTCACAACAATGAAAGATAGGTCTCAGTAGACAATTAAAATCGAGAATCTGTCGATCAACTGAACATTAAGCTATTAAAATGCGGATCAATAAATGATCTCAATATAAAAAAAAACAACAGAAATATTAGTTCAAAACATAAAATCCTAGATCCCAAGACAAAGATCTCGATGTTTCACCAGAAAGCAGCCATAAACACATTTGCATGCATGAAATCCGTTTAGAACTTTAGACAGTTCAGTGCCATTGGTCAGTTAGTTGGCTTGTTTATTCTTTTTTAATACTCAGACACCATGAATCTTTACATCTAAAATATTATTTATACCAGCATCCAGGTCACCTCCAAAAAGATACTTACTAAATTAACAATGACCTCCGGGAAAAAAAAAAAAAATGTTCTTTCCACTATGAAGAATGAACCGAAGATTAGCAAAATCTAACTATCAAGGAGCTGACAGTATTTTAACTATCAAAGCCCAGACAACAAACCTCTGGAAAACTTGGAGCAAATTTTCTTATAACATCATCTACATGTGTTGATTGGTGTACCTAACAAAAAGAAAACAAAGCAAAAAGGATTAGAGTAAAGAAAAAGACGAGCCCAGAAAGTTTGATCATCTATAGAAAAATGACAACATTATCTTATATCACAAAAGGCAAAATCTATATGTGAATTTATTCACGCTAAAAATAAGACAGCCTGGTTGAGTTTTATGCATATGGTTTTTGAATATATTACATAAGAATGATTCCCACTTCCCAAAAAATTCTAAGTGTTTGCAGTCAGCAGTTACCAAGTCTCATTGATTAACCGGATGGGCTACAATGTTTCTATACCTTGGATTGATTTCTTGCATGAGGATCCTGCTGATCAAAAACTTTTATAGGAGTCTGATGGCATCAAGACGCATCCAGATTTCAAAGAGAATAAAGAAAACATCAGTCTCCGATTGTTTCCTTACTGAAGGAAAAATAGAAGAAGAAATAAAAACCATCTCAACATCAACGTAGACATCAAAAAGTTCTTACTGAGGCTGTGTTCCGCCGTTCAGTGCCAAAACCTGTGAAATAGTTGTAAAAATTTAGAACAAGAATTGCACATCACATTTTTTAAATTGAGAACAGCAACAAAAGCATATCAGCAGTGTAGAACTCAACTACAAACGCACGATCATTGTCATTTAAGGAGTTGATGGTGGATAAATAAACTAGATTCAAATTCAATCTCATTCATTAACATTTCCTATAGGCAATGACAGATCGTAACCTGATTCGAAACTAGAATCTAAACTACGGCGCAACAGATCTAATCAGAGAAAACGTAGAAAATGCAAATAGTGGTGAGTAACACGGCAGAGAAAAGAGGATTACCGGTGGTGGAGTGGAAACCGCTGTGGAGGCTGAGCAAGAAGACGAGTGGGACGAGCATTGACAGAAAAACCAGGCCGAGCACCGCGATAACGAGACCTTTCCATCTTCTCTTCGCCGGAAGGGAGTACGACGATGATACACCGCCACCCTTCATATCTCGGTCCTTTTCACACTTGCCTTCTCCACTTCTTTCCGGATTCTGATTCCTTCGAATTTAGCTATCCTGTTGAGGAGATCTCAATAAACCACTAACCACATTCTCAATTACCTCGCATCCAACGATAAATGCAATCTAATCTGATTCAAAAGTTGTCGAATTCGCAGGCTAATCTCTCCCCGGGCGCTCGTCTGAGTATGAATCTCGCACTTCAGTTTACCGTTCTGATCCCGTATTATTAATTTCAATTAATGGAGGCTTATCGAAGCACAGAAAGAAAATAGAGATGGAGAGAGAAAGCAGTAAAAGTAGCGGATGATTACACTTTCCACTTTGCCCCCACCCAACTCACTTTCTTTCACATTTACTCCCCCTTTTAATTCTCATATTTAGCCATTAGTCCCTCAAATAAATCATGATTCCTAAACTTGTCTTATTTTCTAAAAAGAAAAATAATTGTAATGAGTTTTATCTACAAATAGAATGTCACCATAACAAGAAATAACGCAATTTAAAAGAAAAAAAATCACCATTATCTATAATAAAATATAGTAGGATAGTAGAAATGGAATACAAAACTCGATTATTTATATAAACATATATGTAATACTTGATGGTTAAAAAAGATACATATTTGATACTTAATACTCTACTAAAGATAAGTTGTAAAATCTATCTTATTTCTATAATTATTAATGTTAACATTCCGTTTGTATGGATAGATTTTCATGTGAAACTTATTTGTAGAATAAAATTAATACTGTCATATGCAATCATATCTACATTATAAAATATTATGTTATTGATAAATATATTTAATGATATTATTAAATGCATCGAGTAACATAAATTTCATACTATAAAATGAATGTACCCTACATTTTGGTGTCATGGACTAGTGTCTGCAATTTGTATTTATGAATAGTATCGTTAAAAAAGGCTTAGTTTTGTATACACCAATTACACGATGCAACTTAAGTTCATTTTTAAAAAGTTACACAAAATACTATTGAAAAGTTACACATGTTATTACTGAAAAATGTATTTTTAATAGTGTAATTTTTCAGTAATAATTTGCAATAATAAACTTTAGTAAATAGTAACAAGTGGAAGTCAAAGATTGATAAATCATTGGCAGATTAATTAATTATTTATAATAATAATAATGTAAGGTTAATCCCTGAAATAAATTCGTAGCTAGCTAGTGAATCAATGTCATTAAGGTTAATAACAATGTCATTATTGCCACATATTAATAACACCAATACCATCAGTCAATGTGTTAAGAGGATTAAATGGAAAAAGGTTTAAAATAATAGGTGTTTGATTCAAAATATTAAAAACTTATGAAATGTATTAAGAGTTGGTGTAAATATACTCTCCTCATTTCCCTATTTATTTCTTATTTTGACATTTTTCCTTAATTCCACTATTTAATTTCCTGATTTCTTTTTTGGAAATTAAGTGTATTTAAAAAAAATCTACCTCCAACATATTACTTGTACTACATGTTTTACTATTTATTTTAAATTTTTAATATATGTGTTCAAACTAAATAAGAAGTAAATACAAAAATGCACAGAGTATTAGAGTATCAATAAGAATTGTTTTTTTTTTACTATTTAAATGACTCATATTTAATACATCAAAGCACATTATAATATTGAATTATAAAATATAAAAAAAAATTAATTTCTTATATCAATTATTTGGTAAAAAATATAGTAACAAAATTTTGACCGAAAATATTTGAATTAGTAATTCATGAAATTCAATAATAATTCATATCATTAATCACTTTCATTTAAAATCTATTTTGAATATAAAATAATGATGCAATTCTATAGTTTAAATTGTGTATTTATTTTCAATAAATAATCGATCAAACAAGGAGTGAGTTTTATTTGTTAATAAGCCACACTTAAAGTATTTCAAAAAGAGTAAGTTTCTTGTGCACCATGTGCAATTCAAATTTATTTTAAAAAAATTACACTATTTATTACTGAAAAATTACACAAATTACTACTGAAAAGTTATATCGTTAAAGATAAACTTTTCAGTAATTTTTGTGTAACTTTTAACATATGAACTTTAGTTGCAAGGTACTGGTGCATACAAGACTAAGGCTTTCAAAAAATACTTATGTTCCATAAAAATTGAGTATATCTTACTGAAAAGTCATTTTTTTGTTAAACTTGTTCATAATATGAAATTGATATTATTACATATATTTTTTTATACTATTACATGTATTTATTAATATCATAATATTTTATATTGTGATATTAATTTATAATGATAACAATATCAATCAATTCATGTAATAAATATTTAAATATATTGATTGTATACTACCACCATCCCATAAATATAGATTTACTTTATATTGTCATCCTCTCACAAAATAGGTTAATTATATTTTCAAGTATCATGAAAATATAACTTTCTCCCTATTATATATATATATATATATTGTGACCGGTAATTATTTTAGAAAATTAGTAATCGGGAATAAATAGTAAAATTTCAATATTTTAACTATAATAATTTTGACTTTTTAATGTATGTGAAAATGTGTTAAAAATAGTAAAATAAAATAAAATATTAATATTTTAATTATAATAAATTTTTTAATTTGTGTGAAAAATATGTAAAAAAAATGGAATGAAGTGAGTATTATATGGACAAGTTTCGGTTGTAAACTTGTAATTTCTCAAATCTTTGATCATCTAACAGTACCCAAACAATAATTAAAAAAACAAAATAATATTTTTCAACACCAAAAGAAAGACACATGACGTGACAAATTGGGCTTAAGGTCACCAATCGAACCAAATTTACAATTTCAAGCCCCTTGAAAATTGAGATAGTCTCATAAATTTTTTAAATTTATAAATATATATATTTAGTATGAATATTTTTGTAAATTGTACATTCTACATATCAAGAAAATATGATATACAATTTTAATCTCAAATTTCCAAGTTATATAATCTACATTCTAAAATTAGTTGAAAGTGTAAAAATAGCATTACTTTCTGCAGTATGTCGAGCGATGTATATTAGATATTGATAATATTTTAATATAAAATAAAATATTTTACAAATTTAAATTAAATTTATTTTGTTCTCCAACCAACTATTTTTTTTATCAATATATAATGTATACGAGATAAAATGTTTCATAATTATTTAATTAAAATTATATATATATATATATATATATATATATATTTAATGTAAATTGCACCATTCACGAAAAATTGAAACTAATTTATCTTTCTTGATACCAATTCAAAAAATAATAAAATATTATGAGACAGAAGAAAATTATATTCCAACTGAGATATATACTTCTTCCTAATTTAATACCACCCTTCTAATGCACATACTCGAAGCAGGTTATTTCCTGAATTCTATGCACAAGGGAGGCTACACAACTTCATTTGACACAGTCTTCGTGCTACTGACTAAAGTCTAAACATCCTTGAATTTAATAACAAACAATATCATATTACAACAAAATTCCCTGATTTAAGGAGACATGGTCACGTGCACTTTGCATTGAATGCTGGCATGGAAGGACACTTGTCAATATTGGATAGTAGTAACACTCCAAACTCCAATGTCCAGAATAATAGTTAGAAATTATTTCTCCAAACCATCTTATATCTCTCTTAATTCGTTCCCAAAGATAATCGAACCTGGATCACTCACAAAAGTGTGGACCCAAAGATAATCGAAGCTGGATCACTCACTAAAGTGTGAAGTCGCCAGATGGGCTCACTAAAGCTTGTGATATAATATTGCAATAAACAATCCAAGGGTTGTGTTGGCCTGATAGTGATAGGTGCATTGGACCCTACACATGAGGGAATCCAAGTACCAAGTTTTGTAGTGTAGAAGCAGATATTGTTAACAACTTACATCGTGTGAGGTGATGCAACTCCTCCTCTATTAGAGAGAAAATTGAAATTTTAATTTTATTACACTAAGCCTTGCAAGATTAAAAACTTACCATCTTTTTTCATAATATACTAGGGGCAAAATTGGATATGAAATGGTGGTCAGCCTCTGGTTTTCCCGATCATTCTGAAGGTGCGTTTAGCGGATTCAAGCGTGTTGTAAAGCAGCATGGCAACAGTCATGGGTCCAACTCCTCCAGGCACAGGTGTGATAGCAGAAGCGATTTTTGTTGCTTCATCAAAACAAACGTCTCCAATAAGGTGGTAACCGTGTTCGTTTTCAGGGTCCTGCAAAATCATGTTTCCTTTACATGCTGAGATAGAATAGATACAAGGATTAATGCCCTTTGCCTTATGCCTAATACTACCAACTCAAAGCCCAAAAATATTTAAAATCAAATCTATACTTCACTCCACAAATTTTTAGGCATATAAATGGGAATATGGAATGACTCACCAGTCACCGATACTCTAGGTCCAATCAAACTCAGTATGGAAGTTTAGAAAGAGATTATTTGCATCATTTGCTTTTTAAAAAATATGGGCAATATTGGAGCAGCAGAAATCAAGATACTTCTCAGTAAAGACACATAAGATCACCTCAATGGCATTAGTTCCAACATCAACAACAACTGCACCAGGCTTTAACCAACCACCACGGACCAGATTGGGCATTCCGGCAGCTGTGACTAAAATATCAGCTTCACGGGCAATTTTTTCTGGGTTTTTTGTAAATGCATGAATAAGAGTCACGGTTGCATGGTGCCTCTGCCCATGAATTCAGAATCAATTAAATTTCAGCAAAAGACTTGTAACAGAAAATTAACTGTGTGACTAAGAGGAAGAAGAAATGTGAAATTACCTGCAGCAGCAAGGATGTGGGCAATCCAACAATGTTGCTCCTGCCAATCACCACAGCTTTTTTTCCCATGATTTCAATACCAGATTGCAGAAGCAACTCGATACAACCTTTTGGCGTACAAGGAATGAATAATGGCTCCATTCCTTGCATGGCCAAGTTCCCCATGTTAAGAGGATGGAAACCATCAACGTCTTTTTCTAGGCTTATGAGATTCAGTATATTGGCCTCATTCAAATGCTGTTCAAATTAATTTGCTAGTAAATTATTTAATGAACAACAGAACCTATTGATCATATGACCCATCCAAACTGATTACAAATGAATCAGCAGCAGAAAAAATGCACCACATAACAGCAGTCTATGTATAGCTTGATCACTTTCGGTTTGCAATCAAATTCATCAACCTAGCTTAAAACAGAACAAATGATGATAGCTTAAATATTTACCTTTGGCAAGGGAAGCTGCACAAGAATACCATGAATTGATGGATCCTCATTATATCTATATATAGCATTACAAACTTCATGTTTGGTACAATTTTCCGGAAGACAAGTCATCTTTAACTTCATGCCAACCTCTTCACTTGCGATAATTTTGTTGCGCACATATGTTTGAGAATCTGGTCGTTGACCCACTAATATGACAGCCAAGCTGGGAACCTGTCCCATCAATTCCTTCATCCGGCATACTTCAGAAGCTATTCTAGACCTTATTCCCTCAGCAATTGCTTTCCCATCAATTATTTTAGCAGTCTGGTTCTTTGCTGTCATAAATCAATTACAATAGATTTGAATCTTCACTTTAGCAGATACACTTGAATCAGATCCTACTCAAACTCAATACAGTCTGGTCTAATCCTAACTTAACTTAAAATGTGTATTCTAGGTATATGAGAGATGATTACAACATGAAACTACATAACTAGCAACAAGACCATGTGAAATCAAATAAAACCGATAAAAAAAAAGTAACTTCATTTAAAGAGCATCATGCACACTGAAATGGAAATAAGATAAACTTTGCGTGGTTAAAGAAAAGAGACATTTTCTTTACTAATATATGTTAATCTCTCATAGATTAATACTTCTCTAAATGACAAAAAGTAATTAAAGAAGCAATGGATATTCAAATATGGGTCACTCATAGTTAAGGGTTGATATATGTAGAAAAACAAATTGGTTGGCTTGTCCTTATTGTCTTTTACTTTTAGAAATATTAAACAAATACTAGTCTGAATAAACATGTCAGTCATATACTACAAAAGTCGTTTATCATCATGGCAATGCTGAACGTGGTGATTATTCTTTCTTCATCTTTTTTTGTCTGTGGTTTATAAATATTTTGACATTCCAGATGGTAAAAGTCCAGAGAAAGCTGATCAATTGAAGAAATAAGGCCTACATTTTTTTCATTTCTGACCTTTTACTCTTTATCTTCACCAGCCTACACTTTATAATACATGCAAATTAAGTACTTTTCTTAATCTATTATTGTGCATTATAGATTAACAAAGCAGAACCAGAATTCACTAACTTACATCTAAAACTTAACTTCACCATACAAAATGAAAGACAAGTTTCTTCCATGAACATATATCTACACAATTCATAACTTAGGTGTTCTTATTCAATCTTTAACTGTACTCATTCCCGCACTTCCGCTGTAAATGTCCTAACTTAAGTAGCGTCTGCTGATGTAATAAAAAATCAATCCGAGTATAAATTATTCTTCATCTGTATAAAAGGTATTTCTATCATGTGTTCGCATCAACTATGTCAAATGTACTAAGAAGTCCACATAAATGTGAAGCATAAATAGAGAGGATCAACTATAGCTGTGTACACACACACACACACGAAGCGAAGTACTTACACCACTCTTGGTCTTGGGTACATGGCTGGTCACATTGCTTGGAAGCAGAAGACCATGAATCTTCAATGTCAAGCGACAAGAGAGAGGGGGACTGTATAATTTGGTTACTGAAAGCCCGTGCTGCTGATAGAATAAGAGATCTCTTTCTCAGGCAAAACAACCGCACAGATGCTACAATTGGTTCAACTCTTCCTCTCATTACCAACGACTTAACTAAGAGAAAGCAACAGATTTCTATTACCAACGATTTAATTTTATGCACTATATTAGCATTCACTATTTAAAATGGGAGTTGAGGTCTCATAGTTGGAGAGATTAGGTCATTCCATTTATCAGTTTCCTTTTACAGTCAATTGAATGGTTTTAAAGCATAAAGGTGCATGATGACACAATCTTTTAAGTTTTGACACAACCAAATACTTGTACAAGTTGGTCAATTAACTCAAACATAATTTCCAAGCCATTCACACTCCACAGTATTACTCAGTCACTCTTGTTTATAGAAAAATACCACTTGTATTTCCTTTGACAACTTAACTACTGCATGTAATGCAGGTGACAGGCATCAAACTAGTTTTTACCAACACAGAGATTAAGAACCAGCGACTACATTCAACTATTACGTTGCAAATAAAACTCAAGGAACCCCTTAGACTCGATATACTATATCTCTGGTAAAATGAAACTGAAAGAGGTAACCAGGAAACTTGTGAGCACTAATATATATTAACTCGGATTACTTCTATTTGGGACTAAATTCACAAAAATTTTGTCCCTTAGTTTCTAAACGGCAACTTGAGGTTGAATACAGCATGCCCTAATGTATGGCAGTAGACACGCCTAATTTCACATCATCCGTTTCCGTTCCATCTGTATTTCGCCATATGATGACATCATTCCCACAATGCTTTCTCAGTTTTAGCACTTTACTCAGATTGTCGAATTATCTGTTCACTTTAACTATCACTGTGCAGGGAAAGTGTACACAGAGACAATTGACTCTAATGGGATTCAATTTTCTGGAAAATTTTCAATACCCATGGCTTCCATGCCAGCATTACTCCTTGCACCACCACTACCTTCAAATAATAGTTAACATACCAATTTCCCTCTACATAACATGTATAATCACAATCAACAATCGTCCCATTTTACTACCTCCCCGAGCTTTCCAACATCTAGTAGTATCAGTTACGACAATAACGGCCATTAAACAAAAGCAAAACTGAAAACTGCACATATGGCATCCAGGACCTATAAACCTCTCATTCTTTTTTAAAACCCTAATCATTGCATGCTTTCAATCTGCGGATGAATTGGGACGGAAAGAAAGACCATACCACGGAGATCATTCAAAACTGTGACTCAAAAAAGATCTTAACCACAATTGAATGACAACGAGACGCATTTCAGAATACATGAAGAGATACCTTAGCAGCAGAGAATCTCCATCATAAATCCAATTCGACGAGCTTCGCAGCAAACCCTCGAAGCCAATTTTTTTGAGAAATGGTTGACGGTGCTTAGAAACATGTAAAAATGATGCTTCGGTGAATGACCTGCATTACAAATGCTAAATTTATAATATAACATTTAAATTCACTAAAAAAATTATAATTAAAAATAAGTAATTTTTATTCCATTCGTAAAATAAAAAAGTAAATAAAAATCATATTTTAGATCTATGAATTGCAGTACTGCGGGTGCGAGTGCAATACGATATGAGTTTCGGGATACAAATTTTAAAAAATTTAGGATGTGATTTGTTAAGGATACATCTGTTTAGTTACATTTTATTATATACAATATATAAAATAATATTATAAGTTTTAAAATTTTATAAATTAAATATATATAATTCATACTTTCTCTCACTCTAAACTCACATATTCAATGATTTGATATAATTATGTAAGAAAATATCAATTCTAATTTTATTGGTTCAATATACAAATCATAATAGTAAATTCAATCTAAACGAATATCATATTATAAATTTAATTGTATAACATAAAGAAAATTCAAGTGAAATAACATACTAATGTTTAAGAAGTAAGATTCATATGGCGAATTCAAAAATTCATTAGCCAAATTCAGTGCATGCCAACCAAATTCATTATAGACATAAAACAAAAAGTTAATTTGATATACACTGCACTAAAATAGATTTAAATGAAAAATGTATGGAATTTCAAAATTTTGAGTAAACGGTGAAAAATGAAAATATAAACAAAAGGTAGATTTTGCAAGGCCAAATAATTCACTTTCATCGAAAGGAAAATTCACCGTTTTACAATGAATAAATGTAACTTTATTTGCTCAAATACATATTTGCAAAACTTTTAACTTCATTTCCCCACTTTTTCGATAAGGATTGTGGAAAATTCATTAAATAAATATATTTTCATATGGTACTCTCTAGTTTCTATATTATCTCATATAAATTATAACATATATTTTTTCTTTTTATAAAATATACCTCTTGATTTAAAATTTGAACTAAATTTGTATTAGATATGTTTTAAGGAAATCTTGGCTTGTATGCACCAGGTACATCGTGCAATTCAAATGTATTTTTTAAAAATTATATTATTTATTATTGAAAAGTTACACATATTATTATTAAAGAGTGAATTTTTAAAAATATATTTTTAATAATATTTTATATATTAAAAAAGTACTTAAATTACACCGTATAACAGAATACTCACCTTGAAGGGATTTGTGAAAATGGGCCGAAGTGAGCCCAAACGCCATATTTACTAAGTTATTCAGCGATTCACCCATAAATAAAATTATATGGATCATAATTAACTAAACAATTAGAAAGTTAATCACAGATTTCAGGCGACCAGTAATCTTCATTATTTTATTAGCAAAATTTTGTATGAAATTATTTTATGATAAAAATATAATGAAATTATTTTAAAAACTTTAATGCAATGAATAATTAATTAAGACAATTAAAAATCTCAACATGGGTATAAAAATTTGAGATTAGTGGATTTTCAATATTGTTAACAGTTATCAACAATAATTAATTATTTTAACTATTCATAATATTTATATTTAATATAAAAATACAGTACTATAATACTACATCCATCCCAAAAGTCTAGCAGACTTTTGGGGTACAATTATTAGGAAAAAGGTATAATAAGTAGAATGTGCAAGATGAGATTATGGGGTAGAGATTTTGAGGATGGAGACATTAAGAAATATTTTTATTTTAGGAATATGCAAACTTTTGTAAGAGAAATTAAAAAATAAAGTATGCAAATTTTTGTGTGATTGAGATAGTATTTGAGTTTAAAATATTTATTTATAATTTTTTTTTAAATCAAATATTTAATTAAATATATAAAAAATTTAATAGTGTGAAATTGAAAAGGGGCTCATACGTTGATATATATATTTCAAAATATAACTACTTTTTTTCATTTTCAAGACCTCTCTTTAAATTCAAGTATTTATTTAGTGACTACTCCATCCGTCTCACTATAAGTTGCTCATTTTGTCATTTTCATACGTTTCACTATATGTTGCTCATTAGCTTTTTTATCTTTTTAGGGCTCATTTGATTCGTAAGATAAAATTATCTATTCGTCGAAAATATGCATATTTTCGAAGGATAGATAGTTTTATCTTACGAACCAAATGAGCCCTTAGGAAACTACTATTCAATTCTTTATTATTATTTTCAATATTTTTTTACACTATTCACATTACTTTTTCACTTTTCTCCATCACATCACATGTACTATATTAATATTTTAATACATTTCTTAATACTCGTGTCCAAATGATATAGGCGACTTATAAGGGGGCGGAGGAAGTAATAAATATGAGAATAAATATATAGTAACTATAATAGTTAGAGGGGGGAAAAGGTGTAATTCAATATTATTTTTCCTTCTAAACGAGATAGTCATTTATTCCCATTTGATTACATTCTTCTCATCTTATAATCGTCTTCCTAAATCAATCATCCATGCCACAATCAAATTTTTTTTTGTTCATTTTTAAAAATTAGAGCACCACATTTATGATATAGTCGTGTAACTACCATAAATACAAACACTTGTTCAATATATAAGGATAAAGAGAAAAAATAAAATATTATTTCTCATTACCATTCAATAACTAGAAACAACCCTCCTTAATCTTTATTTCGCGCAACCTTTGATTAATATATACTTATCAAATATTACTCTTTGTAAAAAAAAAAACAATTAGGCTTTCTAAATAAAAATTAATAGTTCTAAAATAACGCAACAAAACAACATTGTAAATTTATGGTATTCTTGTAATTTTTGGGCTGCCCTTGAATGGGCCGACTTTCGAGTAAGTGAATAATTTTTGGTCCATTTTAAATTTAGTCAGTGCAGCTGTGCATGCATGTATGATCATCAAGCCACAAGCTAGCTATGTTTATTTAGTTAGGAGCAAATTGTAATTATTCTCAAGATTGTTTAAATTATTTCTTCCAAAAAAAAAAAGGATTATTTAAATAATATAAGTAGTTACTAATCAACCCTAGCTCAAGCAATTCAAGTTATTTTTGAAGATCAAGTTATTTAATGATAATTTTAAAACTAATGGGCCATTTTTTTATAATTAATGGGCCATTTTTTTATACTTAAAGAGGGATAGAGGGAGAAGTTAGTAAGAACAAAACAAAAATACATAATATTATTTTTCTTTTTAAATTAGATAATTATTAATTGCATTTGATTTTCTCCTCTCATCTTATAATCCTCCTCCTCAATTAATCTTATATGTCACCAACAACATTTTTCTTATCAACCTTTTTCAAAATTAGAGCACCAGCATTAATATGTAAATACCATGAAAACAAATACTTATCCTATGTATGCAAGAGTAAAGAATAAAAATGAAATTTTATTCCCATTATCATTAAAAAAATTGAAACAAACGGCCCCTTGGTACAATAGTTTACGGGGCATTTGCTTATTAGTTCAAAAAAATAGATATATTTACAAATTGGTTCACAATATTTATATAAAAATATAATTTTTATCTACACAAAAACATTTTTTTAACTCTATGAAACACATATAATTTTCTCTAATTTAAAATAGGAGAATTATAAAGAATTAAAAATTTTATCGAGCACAAATTCCATTTGATAACTCCATAACTTCACCAAGAATCCTATCAATATTGACGGCAACTCTTTTAAAAGTTCGTTTGTTTCTAGTCTTCTAAAAGCACCCAAATGACAACACTTTACACGGCATTTGTTTGGTAATTCAGACAAACTCCGAAGAATACTTATAAGGTATATAAAATATCTAAAATCTCCTAAATTATTAAATTTTATTTCGACAGGTGCTTAATTAAATTTTATTTAAAAAACTCTCAAACTATTATGTTTTATTTTAGAAAAAAATTATAAAATGATTCACAAAATTGACACAAATTACGAATTGATTCCGTGCAGAAAAAAATATGTTCATGTGCAGTAAAAATTATACTTATGTGCAAATATTATAAACCAATTAATAGATATAATCACTTTTTTTAATCAATATACAAATATCCCTTTATTTTATTAGGTCCCTAAAATATTTTGTTTTTGTTTTAAAAGATCCCTAAAATACATAATCATTTCATAAATCTTTTCTAGACAATCTGTTGTTGAAATACTTTTTGCTGAAATTGAATTCTAATATATTTGAAATTAGTAATTCATTATATTTTAATAGAAAAATATTAAATAGACTAAAAAAAGTTCATAAATTTTCATTACTAGAATCTTGTGAAATACTTCCTCAGACCAAACTTAAATTTCACACTTTTTTTTATTGAACGCCCCACAATAAATTTCACACTAAAAAAAGAAAATAATTCACATTCACAAAAAATAAATTTTTTTTTATTCAATTCTTTCTCATTTAATCTCATTTTTCTTCATATGCGTGTCATTCTACCTACTAAAAATATCATGAAACGGAGGTAATAAGAATTAATTAACAGTTTAAAACCTTTTTTAAAATTTTTAAAAAAAAACATAGAGGGCCTTTAAAGCTATTTCAAAAAATAAAAACGAATTCAAAGGCTTTTAGTGCATTATTGTGCACTTATAATTTACTCACGTTATGTCATATGTGGTATGTTTGGTATTCATATAATTAATTTATTGTCTACATTGAAATGCATTTATTATAGAAAAAAGTAAAATATGGTTAAATAAATTGACAAAAATTACATATTGGTCCCGTGTAAAAAAAAACCTACCGTGCAAATTTTTTGAACCAATTTGTAAATATAGTGATTTTTTTGAACCAATATGTAAGTGACCTTTTATTATATTTCAATCCCGGATTTTCGAATTGAGGGAGATAAAAAATTATGGAAAAATTACAAAATATTTCACAAAATTGACACTAATTACAAATTGGTTCTGTGCAGAAAAGAAAATATATTTTTAGTGCAGAAAAAAATTATACTTTTGTGCAAAAATTGTGAATCAATTTGTAAATATAACTATTTTTTTTAATAATTATGTAAGTGACCCAAAAATTATCACTGTTTTTTAATAATTATGTATGCATGTATATACATGCATACATATCTGCATTTTTTTTATATAGACTCGTTTTCAATTTTGAGAAAAAGTGGAAATACTAGTCAAATTATCATGCATTTAATTTGAGTTGATATGTGAGGACAAAAGAATTGCTCTAATTAATGTGCATGTTATTTGGTTAGATTAAATTGGGAAGGAAAAGTGGATGGATTATGAAAATTAAACTTGGAGATGGATTGATTGATTGATGAAAATTGATTTGGATTAATGTAGGACTCAAACAAGGTTAAGAATTATTTGTATTGTGCGATTGTCATGATGCATGCTATCAAATTAATGTCAATAATGTAGACCCATATTTGTTGGAGATTATGAATGTCCTTTTGCTTAACACAAAAGAAATTACTTAGTGTTGTTGATTATGGAGAAGATCAATGTCGGCTAAGTGTGTTGTGTGTGTGTGTGTGTGTGTGTGTTTTTTTTTTTACGAAGTGAATAATTGATGATAGGATGTTTGTTCTCTAGAATGAGGAGCTTCTATTCGAGCATATAATATCCCAAGAATGCTACGTACAATGTGAGGAGTTTACAAATCACTCTGTCCCACTATAAATTGCTCATATTGTCATTTTTATTCGTTCTACTATATGTTGCTCATTTATTTTTTTACTTTTTTTTTAAAATTACTATTCATTTCTTTATTATTATTTTCAATACTTTTTACACTATTTTTATTACTTTTTCATTTTTTTCCATCACATCACTTATACTTTTTCATTTTTACCTTAATTTATGTGCCCAAAAGCAACGAGCAAGTTATAGCGGGATGGAGGGAGTACTTTTCTATACATCAACATGTGATGACTTGTAATTTTTCAGATGTTTATGTTAATTCGAATTTTTATGTGATTTTTTTTAATAAAATTGTGACTCGAATTCATGATCTTTTAGTTATAGACGGTGGAGGGTGAGGTTATATTCTATTTAAGCAATAAGGACTCACCTGGCCACCGGACTACTCACTTTAGTGAGAGACCCAAGTTCGATTCTCATTGGAAACGAATTAAGGGAGATATAATGTGATTTGGAGAAAAATCTTGGAGTGTTAAAGACTCAATGAACTAACTTCTAACTACTAACAACTAATTTTTACCGATAAAAAAAAAAAACGTGTTAAGCATGCAACACATTTGTTTCTTCATTTCATTCAATTTTTAATTTTTCAAATTCAATAATCCATCCAAACATGCATCTCTTTCTATTATTCATCTACATAATTAAAATAATTATATTTTTACTTTTGACTTGTTTTCTCTCTCTTTTTTCATTTACTCAGTCTCTTTTATTATTAAAATTTTATTATTACTTTATTCACAAATAGTAAAAGAATATGTCCCAAGACTATTTTTACACATATCTTATTTGGACGTCCCAACTCTATTTCTACACACATAAAAATATTTTTTTTTACACTCACAAAAATTAATAAAATACATCTTTTCTTATTTTATTATTTAATTTTACACCCACATGCTCATTTTTCCTTGATTTGCTTCGCGTCCAAGATAATTATGAAAATAGCTCTGGAACGGAGGGAGTATTAATTTGACATAAATTTAGATTCACCCTTACTCCTTCATTCCAAACTATAATGAAATTTACTATGCATTTTTTAAAGTTTTAGTCTTGTGTGCACCAAATGCATCGTATAGATCAATCGTATTTTTAAACAATTACACTAATTATTACAAAAAATTGCATATATTATTACTGAAAAATATTTAAAAAAATTCAATAATAACAAATATGATTTTTTAGTAATAATAAGCATAACTTTTCTAAAACTACACTTAAATTGCAGGATATATTTGATCCACATGATTTACTCTATTCATTCCCTTGTTCATGGCTGTCTTTATTTCATTCAAGACAACAATAACAATTCCATATATCATTAACTTTAATTTTATTACTATAATATTATAAAAAAATGTTTTTGAAATTGATAGAGAGAGAAATGCTAGTCACCTTCTTTAAAGTGCAGATGTTAGATACCCCGACCCCATTATTAAAGGTAGTAATTACAATTCAATTCACAATTAAGGCAGCAAAATTATACAAAACCCAAAGATTTGAAATCCTAATCCCATCAACTACACTTTATACCAAATTCTCCACATGGAATATCCGAATACCCTTTTGCTTTTAGTAACAGTGCATATTTATTAGTAATATAGTATATGTTTGAATATGATTGTGCTTATTTAGTTGTCACGACTCTTGTTCTTCGAATTTTACCCAATAATTTGGAGTAATTTTGTAATTTGGCCTTTGAACCATTTCCCCGTAGGGCCGTGCCCGATGCATCAAGTCACGTGCTCCTGTATATTAATTAACACAGAGAGAGAAAGTAAGAGAGAGAGAGAGAGGGCACAGAGTTCGTGTGTCTGACAGCAATCAGACCAAGACGCAAAAGACATTCAACTTTTGCAGCCAACCACATTGAATATAAAGTAGTAAATAATAAATTTGGAGCTTTTTCTCGTCAATTTAGGAGTAAAAAGAGTAGTAGTAATATAATTTCCGTTAAAAGTAGTAGTGTTAAATAACAAATGTAGGTGAAGAAAAGTAGTACATGCAAAACATAGTAATTAATTAATTAATACTTAGTTAATTAGGAGTGGGAAAATGGATGCATGCAGATCGAAATGGGAAAAGGGTCAAAAGAGAGCGAAAAGGAGGAAATAAAAAAGAGGGAAAAAGGTAATGATGCCGTTGAAAGCAAAATGTCAAACACTAGGTTGCGTATTGTAGGTAAATGAGTTTTGGACATCATATCATATTTACTACAAACCCAACCCCACATCCTACTGCTTGTCACGTCCCTTCTTTACCTGCTCCTCCTCATGCATCATTTCTCCAAACTGCTGCACTCTATATAATTTTTTACCTTTTCAAAAAACAAAACACTCTAAGCATTTATTTTAGAAAAATGATATAATGGGAAAGTAAAAATATATACCTCTATGTTTGTCCCACATAAATTTGTACATTTTTTTAATGGATGTCCAACACAAATTTGTACACTATCAAAAAAGAAAATATTGATTTACGTGCACACTCATAAATTTTTACACATATTTACTCATATGCCACTACTTTAAATATAAAATAATTTTTCTTAAAAAATGTGCCGTCCCGTAGAGTACAAATTCCTACGGGACGGAGGGATTAGTTGATTTGATGTAAAAAGTTAAAAAATTAATAAAATAGTGAATAATACTCCCTCCGTCCATGATAATTAGTCTACCATAGTTGTGCACGGTTATTAAGAAAAAGTTGATGTTGATGTGTAAAAGTGAGTGTATTAGTATAAAGAAGTGTTAATTATTAATAAAGTATTTGATGTGATGTGTAAAAGTGAGTATATGTGTATAAAAAAATAAAAATAATGATTGAAAATTTTCCATTTTGGGTAGGTAGAATATTTATTGTGGACGGCTATTTAAGGCAACGTGGACTAATTTTCATGGACAATGGGAGTAATTTTTAAAAAAGATAAAATGAGTAAATGTGAAATATATAGTAAAACAGACGAAAATGATAAAATGAACAGCATATAGTGACGGAGGGAGTATAAAATATTTAAAGGGTGTTTTTTTTATTTTATAAATATTTATTTGTTTTTTAGTTTGAAATGTTTTAAATACCTTTTAATCTTAAAAATAAAAAAATGGATAAAAAAATAATTTAGATTTCAAATATACCATTTTCTATTACACATTCAATCAAACCAATTTTATTTCTATTTCAAATTGTGTTGATGACCTATCCTAAACACTCTTGTTAATGCGGCTATTTTACCTAACTAAATCATCAAACAAAACTAACTGAAATTATTATAATTTGGAAGTGATATCATAAGGGAGATTAATACAAGAGAGAGTTATTTGTAGATTTGCATGTAGATGGGGTGTCATCATTTTAATCCTTCTATTCTAAGTAAATCTAAATTAAGTGCTGATGACGCCAAGTGTAGGTTGGTCACCGACGTAACCATGTTGGTCGCCATCACTAAACTGTTTCCACCATTAGGGATGGCAATGGGGCAAGGCAGATCGGGTATCTAAGAACCCATACCTGCCCCGCGCCTCTGCCCTGCCGCCCCGCCCTGCCCCATGCCCCACTACGGGTAGAGATGTTAAACGGGCCGCGGGCTGGCGGGCCGACCCTTTTAACCTTATTTTTTACAGGGTTAGGTCTGAGCATATGACGGCCCGTATAAAATCGAGCCTTTTTTGCCCGGACCGGTTAGCCCGCGGGCTAGCCCGCCGGTTAACCGGGCTGGCCCGGTAGCCTGGTTTTTTTTAATTAAATTAAATAATTAATATATAATATAAGTTAATTAAATTGGAAAGTGATCGTGGCCTGTGGGCCTGTGTACTGTGGCTGTGGGCTGACCTGATTTCTCCTCACTTGTATTACGTAATTGTAAACTTTATTAATTATATTTTTATTAATTATTAATTACTAATTCATTATTAACTAATAACTTAACTATATATTAAAAAAATAAGTAAATAAGTTAGATCTCAATTAATTCAAAACTTTAAGGGATGTGTGAACTTTAGTTATTAAATCATTAGTTCTATTTTATGTTAAATTTTAAATTTGTAAATTTTTTTTACCCCGAGCCCGTTAGTGGCACGTTTAGCCCGCGGACCGCTAAGGTTAGAGTTAGGGTTAGGTCCGAGCATATAGCGGCCCGTTAAAAATGAACCGCTATGGCCCGAGACCGTTTAGGCCCGGAGCCCTGTAGGGATAGGGCCAGCCCGTTTAACATCTCTAACTACGGGGCAGAACATTGTGCCCCATGTTAATTTTATACCAAAATATAATATATATTTTAGACAAATAAAAAATTATTTTAAAATAAAATTAATGCAATAAATTTATCAAAATATATTCACAAAAATAATTTTACATTAGAATTACAATAAATAAATAAATAATATAATTTTAAATTTATTTAATATATTATAAATGTAGGATATTAATTTTATTTTATATGTTATAAAATATTATATATATATATAATGTATTTATATATTATAAAATATTATATATTTATTTAATATATACAATGTGGCAGGATGGGGCGGGGCGGGGCAGGGCAGTAAAAATGCAAACCCATGCCTGTCTTGCCCCATGCGTAGGGCGGGGCGGGCTGTCCCATTCTCAGGATTGGGCGGGGCTGCCCCAAATGGAGCAGGTCAGGGCGGGCCGGCTACAGGATGGGTCATTTTGATTAGGTTGTTTGTCCAACAACCATCTTGATCGCCCTAAAAAACTTCTAATTCGCCTATCAAAATTTATCAAAATATATTCACAAAAATAATTTTACATTAGAATTACAATAAATAAATAAATTATATAATTTTATATTTATTTAATATATTATAAATGTAGGATATTAATTTTATTTAATATTTTATAAAATATTATATATATAATGTATTTATATATTATAAAATATTATATATTTATTTAATATATACAATGTGGCAGGATGGGGCGAGGCGGGGCGGAGCAGGGCAGTAAAAATGCAAACTCATGTCTGCCCTGCCCCAAGCGTAGGGCGGGGTGGGCTGCCCCATTCTCAGGATTGGGGGGGGGGGGCTACCCCAAATGGAGCAGGTCAAGGCGGGCCGGCTACAGGACTAGTCATTTTGCCATCCCTATCCACCACCATGGTGCTTGACGAAATGATTAGGTTATTTGTCCAACAACCATCTTGATCGCCCTAAAAAACTTCTAGTTCGCCTATCAACAAATTGTATTTAAAAGAAACAGTGGTTAGAGACGGTGACAGGTCGGCAATCGTACGTGGTGGCAGAGCTTGCTTGGAGGAGACAAAACATAATTGGATTTTTTTATTTGTCTTTCTTTTTTTCATTTTTTTTTGAATTAGTTGTGATTGAATATATTGATATAAATTTGAATTTGATTAAAGATAAATAATTGAAATAAGGCTTAATTGCATATAATCACCATCCTTGAAAAATTTACAATTTAATCTAAACTTTTGGATATTGACAAAATATATAACCACAATTTTTTTATTTTTCTGCAATTCAAATTTTGGGCAATTTGCCCATGCTCGAAAGTTGTTGTGTATAAATAAATACATGATTATAATTCTAGTAAGCATCAACATCATTAAATACTAACATGATAAATTTTTTAAAAATAAATAATTAATTAAATAAATACTATAAAAACTTCTAAATACATATTCATTATAATTTTAAATCAAATTATTTTGTTATATTTTAAACCTAAAAAATAAACTTCTTAAAAATATAAAATTAATTAATAAATTCAAAATATAAAATATGAAGTCAATTAAAATTTATACATATTTTTTTCTACAAAATAAAAATATATTATTAGATTGCAAAATTAAAAAATTTATTTAAATCAATAATTAATTTATATATATATATATTTATATACATAATTTTATACTTTTTAAAATATAAAAAATTATATATATTTATTAAAATTATAAAATCTCAAACAAAATTTATGATTCAAAATTATATAACTATCACTTCCTCTGTACTGAAATAGTCCACACACTTTCTTTAATTTGTGAGAAAAATTAAAAAAATGTGAAGTATATTTAGGGATATAGTCCACGCTTTTTTGAATTAGTAAGAATGTGCAATTTGTTGCATAATGAATGTTTTGCTTAATAAATATGTTCAGTTTGTACTCATTTTCGTCCTTTTATTACAAAAATGGGATGGGAGAAATGCAATAGAGCTTAAACTTTGTTTGTTTACGCTTAATCCACTTCGAACAATACAAACATTAGAAGTTGCATGATTTTATCTACTTTTACGCCATTAAGGTTTTCCCAATAACATAGTTTAGAAAGCACACCAACTACAACTAGCTAGTTTGTAAATGTGAAACTACCTACGACCATAAATTTATACTCCCTCCGTCCCAAAACTACTTTCATACTTTTCTTATTTGGACTTCCCAACTCTTCTTTTACACACAAAAAAAAGAAACTTTTCTCTCTCACAAAAGTCAACAAAATACATTTTTTCTTATTTTATTATTTAACTTTACACTCACACATTTACTTTTCCTTGGTTCGCGTGCCCGGAACTACTATGAAAGTAGTTCCGGGACGGAGGTAGTATGTTTTACTCCCTCCGTCTTTCTATAAGTTGCTCATGTTGCCATTTTCGTCCGTCTTTCTATAAGTTGCTCATTGCTTTTTTACCTTTTTTGGAAACTAATATTCACTTCTTTATTATTATTTTTAATACTTTTTACACTATTTTCATTACTTTTTCACTTTTCTTCACCACATCACTCATACTTTTTCACTTTTTCTATCACATCACTTATACTTTTTCACTTTTTCCATCACATCACTTGTACTTTTTCACTTTTACCTTAATTCGTGTGCCCAAAAGCAACGAGCAACTTATAGAAATACGAAGGGAGTATTATTTGTGATGTAATAATGATATAAGTAAAAATTTCACTAATTACTTAAATTTATTAATATATTATCACTTTTACAGTGAATGTATAGATTGTGTGCAGTCAGTGTGCTCACCAATACTGATTACATGATTATTTTTAAATTTATGTATCTACCTCATTGAGCTTCTCTAATTAATTATTTAGATTTATATATTTAAAAAATTTCTCCATATACATATAGGGATATTCAATATTAATTTACTGTATTAAATAATTTTATTTCATTTAAAGATGTGAAATTAATAAATTTATACTCTCTCTGCATTAATTTTATTTTTTCGTTTGATTTTTCAATGCATTTTTAATAAAATTGATTTCTAAAATTCTAATAAATAATATTTTTTATTAAATGAATGAAACTACAAAATATATTTTCATATTAATTATAAGTGGAATAGAATGAAATGTAAGTTAGGGATATATATATATATGAAATAGATTTTTCTGATTCAAAATCAGAGGCAACCATGCATTCAGGATCTGATCTTCAAGATGCTCAAGATCCAAATGATGATTATCAAGATTTTTCTTTACAGGAAAGTTTTGATCTCTTGAAGAATTCTCTCAAAGAGAAACTCAAAGGAAAAAAGGAATTATGAATCCATATGAAGATTATGTCATTCATTTATGGCCTTCTCGTTTTGGGACTAATCCACAAATTTGGCAAGTTGCATTCCATGTCGCAGTTGATGAAAATAATAACTGGATTTCTGATAAAAATTATCTCAAAGCTCTCAGAAAAAGAATACCACCATACCCCAATTCTGAAGCATAGGTTTCAACAATTTTCTCCCATAAAGGATTAGCAAGCATAAGACAAGGAATATTTTTAACCTTTTCTTTAATCCTGATAACATCTTTGGTATGTTTATCACCCCAAGGTAAAGGATTCTTTTTTAGTCTATCGTATAAGATAGCTGAATCTTCAGAAAGATTTTTAATGTAAGAAGACACATAATTAAGACTTCCTAAAAATCTTTGTAATTGAGTTTTATCAGTAATAATGTTAAGAAATTTATTACCGAACTCAATATTCCTATTAATGGGAATAATGTTTCCTTTTTCAATAAAATGTCCCAAAAATTTTATTTTTGTTTGGAATAAAACTATTTTCGGCTTTGAAACTACTAGACCATTTTTTATGACTATATTTTTGAAAATGTCAAGATGCTTAAAATGCATTTCTATGTCTTTTGAGAACACAAGAATATCATCAATATAAACAATGATAAAATTACTAAAAGGAGAGAAAATGTCATTCATAATTTGTTGAAATTCTGAAGGAGCATTTTTCAGGCCAAAAGGCATAACAGTCCATTCGTAATGTCCGAATGGAACATTAAAGGCAGTTTTATACCTATCAGACGGGTCAATTTGTATTTACCAAAATCCTGATTTTAAATCAAATTTTGAAAAAATAAGGGCATTGATAAGTCTATCAAGCAGATCCTTTTTATTAGGAATAGGGTGTCTAATCCATTTTAGGACTTTATTAAGCGGTTTATAATTTATAACTAACCTGGGAACTCCGCGTTCTATCTCGGAATGTTTGTTGACATAAAAAGTTGTACAAGACCATGGGGACTTAGAGGGAGTAATAAGCTTTTTTTGTAATAAGGAAGATATTTCCTTTTTGCATAACTCTAAATATTCAGAGTTCATTTGGCAAGGTCTTGACTTAGTCGGGATTTTTGCATTAGTAAAACCATCTTCATAGGGAAGTGAAACGATATGTTTCTTTCTGTCCCAAAAGGCATTAGGAAAATCATTACAGATATCAATAGAAAATTTATTAAGAAGAAATTTTATCTTTTCTTGAAGCTTGGATTTTTTAACCTTTCTTCAATAGTTAAAGAATTTAATTCTTCTTTGAGAAAATTAACTTGACTATTTTTAGAATCAATTTGATCTTGGATCAAATTAAGAACTTTATAAATAGGTTTAGTAATGAACTCAAAAGTAACAGGTTTTCCATTGTAAGTACCTGTAATTCCTCTTTCATTAATGAAAGTAAGAGGATAAATTTTATAAAGGAAAGGGAGTCCAATAATCATTTGGCTAGTAATATCTTCTGCAATTAGAAAGTTATTAGGAATACAACAACCATTAACACAAACATAAGCATTTTTAAGCTTATAGTTGATTTTTAGAGATCCTCCTCCTGCATGAGAAAGAGATTGTGTAGTTTTTTCAAAAAACTTAGTGGGAATTTTTCCCATCTGTATGACACTTATGTCAGCACCGCTATCTATCATGGCAATGAAATCCTCTTTATAAGAGATATTAATAAGAAGAGAAATCTTAGTATACCACTTTTGTGAAGAAATTTCCTGACATTATTAAGAAGACACATAATTAAGACTTCCTAAAAATCTTTGTAATTGAGTTTTATCAGTAATAATGTCAGGAAATTTATTACCGAACTCAATATTCCTTTTAATGGGAATAATGTTTCCTTTTTCAATAAAATGTCCCAAAAATTTTATTTTTGTTTGGAATAAAACCATTTTCGGCTTTGAAACTACTAGACCATTTTTTATGACTATATTTTTGAAAATGTCAAGATGCTTAAAATGCATTTCTATGTCTTTTGAGAACACAAGAATATCATCAATATAAACAATGATAAAATTACTAAAAGGAGAGAAAATGTCATTCATAATTTGTTGAAATTCTGAAGGAGCATTTTTCAGGCCAAAAGGCATAACAGTCCATTCGTAATGTCCGAATGGAACATTAAAGACAGTTTTATACCTATCAGACGTGTCAATTTGTATTTGCCAAAATCCTGATTTTAAATCAAATTTTGAAAAAATAAGGGCATTGATAAGTCTATAGAATAATATGTATAGAATGATATATATATGTATAGAATAATAGTGACATCGAAAAAAAAATAAGACAAAGCGAATAGTAAATAATCAATACTTCTCCTTGCTTAGACTGAATTAATTATGTAGTATCTACACTATCATCGTGAATGAGGATTTTCAAGTTGTAAAACTAATTCATTTTGATTATTTTTTTAGCACCACCTGCATTAAATTAATTCAATTATATATAGCACATGATAAATATATTTTCAAATGACCCATTAAAGATTGGAAAATTATCAATTTCCTCTCGATATCCAGGACATAAAAGATATAAATATTTCAAATTCTGAAACCTAAAAGGAAAGAAAAAAAACACACACTATCTAATCAGTCTCTCAAATACTCCCTCCGTCCATAAAAATTGGACGACCTTTGTTGTGCACGATTATTAAGAAAAGTAGATGTTGATGTGTAAAAGTGAGTGTATTAATATAAAAAAATATTTAATTATTAAAAAAGTACTTGATGTGATGTGTAAAAGTGAGTATATGTGTATAAAAAATGAAAATAATGATTCTAAGTTTTTCATTTTAGGTAAATAGACAATTTATTGTGGACGACAATTTAAGGTAACGTGGATCATTTATTGTGGAAGGAGGGAGTATATTTTTATTGTCCATTTTGTACGCCCCTAAATCTATTTTCATATTCTTTTTAAAAAAATATTTTATTATCACTCTTAAACTATCACTTTAATTAGTCATAGTTGTCCTTTTATTAAAATCTATTTTATCTCTCTCACTTTTTTTTTTTAAATTTTAATTTGTACACATGCCTATCAATTTAGAATAAAATTGACGGATAAAAAGAATATGGTATAAATCACAATTCTAAAATAAGAAAAAACTCATATCTACATATAAGTGGAAAATTAATTAAGAAAAGAAAGTAATGAAAAAATATACTACATAAATAAATAAAGATTAAATTATTAAATGTCAGACATCATCTTAATAATTTTTTATTCTAAATTGATAGCTTATGTGTTTCAAGTCGCGGATTTATAGCTTTTTATTTTTTTAGGTCCTAAACATCAAAAGATTTTCTTTTTAGAACTTAGATCAATTAGAGAAGAACCTAGATTGATAATTTATTATTTTTAACGTTAAATTGACATGTTATCTATTTTTAAAACATAACAAAACAATCCATCCAATATATTTTGAATTCCCAAATATTTGAAGAATTATCTCAAAGTCAACCTTATATTTTCCTTAATTCGTCCAGAGATAATCGAACTCGGCTCACTCACTCAAGTGAGTAACCCGGTGGCCAAATAAGCTAACACACCTAGTTAAATACTTGTAAGTATTTGATTTGATTAGAATGGGTACCTGCTTATATTATATGACACAATTACGTTTTTTGTTCCTAGATTTCTCATAGATCACGCACCCATGTGTATATATAGTTAAAAAAAAATTGTGTGAGATATAATAGTGATAGAATTATAATAAATGTGATAATATTTTTTAGAAAAGTGAAAATCGTTTTTGACAATAATATATAATATAATTTTTTCAAAAAAATTTGATGATAAATTTAAATAAAAGGTAAAAAATATTTTTAAGAAAAGTGATAATTAATCACTTTAAAAATATCATCATTTTTTTAAAATAATAGTTTTTTAATTAATAAGTGACACATTTTATATTGTTCTCATATCACAAGATTTACTCTATATAATTTTATTGAAGTTTTGTTTTGATCTTTGTAGCGTTCGAAAATATATTCGATGTTTTTCCTTACAATTGAACATATACAAACTGATGATATATTGTCTTAATCCTTCTTAATTAGGTGTTACTTATTATTTAGTATTAAATAAATACGATCGTATGTATGGAACCAGTTTAAGAGCCATAAAATAATCCTATGCATGAGCACTTATGTTTTTTATAATTCTCTTCAAAAAATAATGAATAAAAATACAAATTTAAGACCGCGGCTGACCGCCTAAGACTGTCTACACTAGTAAATGCCTAAAATTGACAATTTTGCAGAATTCAGGTCAGCAAGTGGCCACCTAGGCCAATTTCAACATCACTGCTCACAAGAGAGTTATTAAATAACATTATCACTTATATAAATTTCAATTCAACTGCCATTTTATTGAATTAATTTATTTTAAAAAATATTGAAAATGTTTATTTTTCCAATTTTATTTCTTTTTTAATGTTTTTGTTAGTCATGATAAGTGAATATAAATCATTCACCTCAATAAAGTATATTAATTATTAAATATATTTATAATTATTAGCATTAAATAATTTCTTAAGTGCGTTAATTACCTTTTTGTGTAATAAAATTATTACTTATACCCATATTTTATGTAATAAAATTACCTTTTTGTGCAGAAGAAAAATAAATCGAGGGACTAATTCTTTTTCTAAAAAAAAAGTTATATTCGAGGATAAGTTCATTAAAATACTTATAAATTATTAAGAATTTATAAACTCCCAATATTTAGTAAAATAAAGTGTTTTATAGCTTACAAGTTCAATAAATTTCTTATAGCTTATAAATTCTATTAAAAATTTAAAATTAGATAAATTATCAAAGGGGTAACAAGTTGTATTTATCAACCACTTCAATAATTTGTATGCTATTTAAAGTAATATCTTATAAAATTTTAAAATAATTTATAAAGTGTCAAATTTTGTATGATATTTAAAGAAAATTTAACCACAGCAATATTTTTTGTGGAAGAATTTCATATTAGGGCTCAAATTTTAAGATAAATCTCAATTTAAAACTTTAATTTTGAAGTGTCTCAAATTAAGATCTATATTTTAATTTTTTTTTCAATTTAAAATCTAATTTTTAAATCTAATTTTTCATTTATCTTTATTTTTTTAAAACTTCACTAACATAATAATATTTTTGTATTTAATTAAATATTTAGGTATAATATATCAAACTAAATATAAATAAATAAAATTTAATGCAAGTACTAAACATACTTTAAATTTTATTTTTTCTGGTTGAACGATGAATTGAAAAAAAAATTACTTCAAATATAAATATTAAATAAAAATTATATTTTTTAATTTTATATTTAAAACCGTAATTCTAAATAAATAAAATTTTATGCAAGTATTAAACATACTTTAAAATTTATTTTTTCTGGTTGACGATGAGTTGAAAAAAAAATCAACGCCAAATATGAACATTATATAAAAATTATAGTTTTTTAATTTTATATTTTAAATCGTAATTCAAAATAAATAATATTATATTTTAAATTTCTTATAAAATATTAAATTTAAATAAAAATAAATGTATCGGGTCTTGAATTGAGACAAAGATATTAAAATTAGATCTTACATTGAGAAAAAATCAAAATATAGATCTTAATTTGATACACTTTAAAAAAAATTAAATTAAAAATTTACTTAAAATTTGGGATCTAATATGAATTTTTTCGCATTGTTATTTACTGATGTACAAAATAAAAATAGCAAAATATAAAATTAAGTATGCCTGATTTAATTACTTTCCTCTTAATTTAATATATTTACCGCTAGTAAAGACACCAAACGCATCACAACAAGGATGTAGAGTGGTAGCAACTAGCAAGTCAAGTCCCCTTGTAATTTGTGTGATTGATTAGAGAGATTTATACTTCTCTTTTTTAGTTACTTAATACTATTGGAAATGAAATAGAGCCGTGGAAAATGAAAAAAATAAAAAATAAAAAATAAAAAAATCGGGGAGCTCGATGTGGCATGGCGTTCGAGGGTTATCGAAAATGGTAAAAGTAAAGTTGGAAGTTTCGTACACAAAGTCAAATGCTCTAAGACAGAAATCCCACTCCCTAAAAACCCATTTAAATCTTCAATTCGTCCCTCATTTCTTCTCCACCACCACCTCCGCCGCCGTACCACCACCACCTCCGCCGCCGTACCACCACCGTCTGAACAACTGCTATTATACACTAAGTATTTCATCTGTGTACAATTAATTTTTCCTTTTTTAATTATTATACTATAGCCCTATAATGTTGTGTTGGGTTGGGTTGGGTTTAGGAATGTTGTGCTTGTACGTTGCGTTTGAATGTGTGTGCCGTGCGTGAGAGAGAGTGAGAGCCACAGAATCCCAATGCTGGTGTCTGAGCATTTGCGCCTCTATCTTCTTGGATCATCTTACCGATCATCAGCTAATAATATGCTCCTCATTTGGATATAGATATATAGCTCGATCAGAAGACGATTGACAGCAAAAATCAAGGGCTCAGAATTGAGAATATCAATTGGCTCGCATATGGCGGCGAAAGCTTTTGCTCCGGTGACCGATAACTACAGCAATGGCGGCAGCTGCGGCGGTGAGACTCCAATAATGAGCGATAACATCGCCATAATTAGTTCTCTGCAAGGCCAAGGGAACAAAATGGTGAGAAAGAGGACGGCGTCGGAGATGGAATTCCACGGCAACGCAGCAAGGTTTCCTCGCCGGAGCAACGGCGATTTTGTGGTGGTCAATAGTCCTCCTAATCCACCATCACAACAATCAACTCAAATCCCCAACTACTCCACTATGACGATGATGCTACCGTCCTCCAATTTCAATTTATTAATGACGTCTAAGTCCGGATCTGGGTCAGAAACCGCCTCAGCCTTTCCCAATTGTTATTCTTCAGTCGCCGCCTCCGCCACCTTCATGGACTCCAGCTCGTCGTCTCAGTCTCACCAAATCTCCTCTTCAGCACCTTCGGTATGCGTTTTCTCCGGTTTGCCGCTATTTCCTCCCGATAGAAACCGCGGCGCGCCGGGGTTGCACCTTTCTCCGGCTAGCGGCGGCGGCGGCGGCATGGAGGACACCACCGCGTGGATCGACGGCATCATAAAAGACCTCATCCACGGTTCCAACAACGTCTCGATTCCGCAACTCATCCTAAACGTACGAGAAATAATTCATCCCTGTAACCCCAATCTCGCGGCGCTTCTCGAATACAGGCTCCGTTCTCTCAGTGCACCCCCGGACGATCGGAGGAGAAAGGATTCTCTGCCGCCACCTCCGCTGCCGCCGTCGAGTTTTCCTTCCCCTTCCGGTCTCCGATTACATCTTCAATCTGATAACAATAATCCCTTACTCCTCTCCCAGGGTTTTAACGACGACTGGTCTGTCAATACCAACTACCTCCAAAACACCAATCCCAACGCATTACCTCCATCGACGGCCACCGCCGCCGCTATTCCTTTCACCCCTCCGCCGCTAATAGGTTTTCCCAACCCCGACCCCACTGTCAGCCATGTTTCTCCGGCGGAAACCTCCCTCCCGCAAGAGCAGCAACAGAAGAGCCCATCAACCGACCCGACAACCACGACCCGAACATCCTCCCCGTCAACCGCCCCCACCATGGAAACCATAAGAGAGAGAAAACAAGAATTACAACAACAGCAGAAAGACGAAGAAGGCCTACACCTCTTGACTCTACTCCTACAATGTGCAGAAGCAGTTTCTGCTGACAATCTGGACGATGCCAACAAAATCCTTCTCGAAATTTCTCAGCTCGCGACGCCGTTCGGGACTTCGGCGCAGCGCGTGGCCGCCTACTTCTCGGAGGCCATGTCCGCCAGAATAGTGAGCTCTTGCTTAGGAATATACGCGGCGTTGCCCACAGTCCCACACAGTCAGAAAATGGCGTCTGCCTTTCAAGTCTTCAATGGGATCAGCCCATTCGTCAAATTTTCCCATTTCACCGCCAATCAAGCCATCCAAGAAGCATTCGAGAGGGAAGATAGAGTCCACATAATCGATCTCGACATAATGCAGGGCCTCCAGTGGCCCGGTCTATTCCACATACTGGCGTCGAGGCCCGGTGGGCCCCCGTTCGTTCGCCTAACCGGTTTGGGGAATTCGCCGGAGGCCCTGGAGGCCACCGGAAAGAGGCTGTCGGATTTCGCCGAGAAATTGGGGTTGCCGTTCGAGTTTCTTCCGGTTGCTGAGAAAGTTGGCAACTTAAATCCGGAGAAATTAAATATTGGGAAGAGGGAAGCTGTTGCTGTTCACTGGTTGCAGCATTCTTTATACGATGTCACCGGTTCGGATACCAATACTCTTTGGCTCTTGCAAAGGTACTTTTCTTTTCACCTTTTGGCTACTGTTGATTCTTCTAACATGTTTGTTGTTTCTTCTATATATCTAGAAATGATCCTTGCCTATTGTTTGCTTTTTTGAATGAATTCTGTTCACTTTTGACATGCATTTAAATTATTACAATATCTTTAGTTTAAAACATAAAATTATCTATTTATCGAAAATTTTGTCTTTTAAACCAAACATGCTACGATGGCCGCCGATTTGATTAAATCCTAATGAAACAGTGCATAAGTGAGAAGTTGATGATCCCTTTAAGTTTAATTTCATTATGAATGTAAATATCATGAAGTTAGAATCCCAAATTATTCAATATGTTCTCTTATAAATTATTGGATTCAGATTATGTCCAAAGGTGGTGACGGTTGTGGAGCAAGACTTGAGCCATGCAGGGTCTTTCTTGGGAAGATTCGTTGAAGCAATTCACTATTACTCGGCTTTGTTCGACTCACTGGGAGCTTGCTATGGGGAAGAAAGCGAAGAAAGGCATGTTGTGGAACAACAATTACTATCGAGGGAGATAAAGAACGTATTAGGCGTGGGAGGTCCGTCGAGGAGTGGCGAGGTGAAGTTCAACAACTGGAGAGACAAGTTTCAGCAATCTGGATTCAAGGGCATATCTTTGGCCGGAAATGCTGCTGCCCAAGCTACTCTCTTGCTCGGAATGTTTCCGTCCGATGGTTATACCTTAGTAGAGGATAATGGGGCCCTCAAACTCGGCTGGAAGGATCTATGCTTGCTTACTGCTTCTGCATGGAGGCCTTCAATGGCCACTGCTACTACCCTCCATTGATTATATAGAGGTGCTTCTTGCTTTTCATTTTACTGTGTTGCAATGTTATAACTTCTCTGAATCACTTTTGTAGTTTTGTTGTCTTATAATGAAATCACTTTTCTTGCAACATCATCATCTTACTAATGAAGCATTTGTCACTGCCATGACACCCTACACATCTAGAAGGCGACTAGGATGTTAAAAGACCGTTGGCTGATTCTGCTAAGCATTTGAGTTTTTTTGTTTGTTTGATCTTTTATGATTTTAGTATCAAAAACTGAATTGGCATTATTACTAATTGCATGTCATTTACAATTTACAAAAACTTGTCTTGCGCATGTTCGTCATTCTGGGAGAATGATGGTGGCTAAGTTCTGGGGACCAAATGTACTCGCACACACAACCAACATATTTAAGTCTAAATTATAAAATTAAGTTATTAAACTACTCTTGACATGATCACATGAACGTACAGTACAAAATTAATTAAATTTGGGATGTTTTCTATGAAGTTTGTTCATAGTATGAACTGGGAAGCTGACGTCATTGTATATATTTTTTAATATTATTATATGTATTCATTGATATTATATTTTTTATTGTAATTTTAATTTATAAAATTAATGATATCAGTGAATATGTAATGATATTAATTTTATTTTGTGAATAATTTTCATAAAAATATTTGTGATTATATATAATTAAGCTCATCATATATGTGTATGACAACATATATTTGTCTAACCATTTGGTTTGATGGCATAGTAGAAATAATGATGCAACAGAAAATGAAAATGCCGAAAGATAAAAATAATTTCCTAAAAGGTTATGTATTTCTGGTAGTCTATTATATATATATATATGATAGTTAATCTAAAAAAACATAATGAACAGAAAAAGAAGAAAGTCTAGAAACTTGCCGGTCCACATCCATTGAAGGAAAGAACCCATTTATTATGAGTAAAAACTCATGTAAAGTCGAATTTGTAGAGGGGATGTTTTTTTATTAGTATTTTGAATGCATAGGGTAAAAGATTTCGATATATATATATACTCCCTCTGTATTTCTATAAGTTGCTCGTTGCTTTTGGGCACACGAATTAAGGTAAAAGTAAAAAAATATAAGTTATATGATGGAAAAAGTGAAAAAGTATAAGTGATGTGATAGAAAAAGTGAAAAAGTATGAGTGATGTGATGGAGAAAAGTGAAAAAGTAATAAAAATAGTGTAAAAAATATTGAAAATAATAATAAAAAAATGAATAGTAGTTTTCAAAAAAGGTAAAAAAGCAATGAGCAATTTATAGAAAGACGGACGAAAATGACAACATGAGCAATTTATAGAAAGACGGAGGGAGTACTATTTTTTATCTTTAGTGAAGTATATATTTAACAAGTGAGGTGTGGAAAAAATAATTGGATGGTGCATTTCATCTGTCCAATTTGAATATTCATATTTGTTTGGGTATAATTTTAAAAAATATTAATAGTTCATGTACAAAGTAAAGGAATAATATTAAATTGACATATTTTTTTGGTAGGTTTTATATGAAAATGATTCATCGTAAATTTATTATGAAACTGTTAAATTACACTCTCCATCCATGAAATTTTTTCTCATTTCATAGTTGACACGAAATTTAATAAAAAGTGGTATTATATTAAAATGATAGATAAAGTATGTGAATAATGTGAGTATTATGGGGCCTAAACTTTTATTGTGAATATAAGTTGTTTTCAAATAAGGAAATAGAAAAAATTATGTGGACAAACAAAAAAAGAAAGTGGAAAATAATTTGGTGGATAGAGGAAATATTAAATATTTGGTCAAGTGTATTAAAATATTCATTAGGAGTATAAAAAGTTGAGTCAATAAAATTTATAACATACTATCATTAATCCAATTTTTTGATACATCTGATGTGATTTTTGATACACCTGATCATATATTTGATACTCCAAAATTGATTCATGATAAGTTTATCATAAACTGTTTTTATACAAAATTTTACTTTTTTGTCATTATTTTTAAAATGCAACAAAAGTTTTGCATAGTAGTATAGAAAAAGTTGAATTATAGTGTATTTTTTTTTGCCTAACGCACTAATTTAAAATAATAATGTATTATTTTAAAATTGTCTCTAAAATAAAAATGTGAGTATAGAATAAATTGTATTGTGAAGATAAGAATAAAATAGTGGGGTGAAGCATAAATTTTTAAAAAATTATTGAGATTGAACAAAATGATAGTACTCCCTCCGTCTGAAATTTGTTTTCCATTTAACTTTTTTCAAATAAATTTAATTTATAATATTAAATGATAAAATAAATAAAAAATAAAAAATTAGTTATTAATTTAAGTAAATAAAATTATATGAATATTTGTAGTTATTAGTGAAATAAAGTATTGAGGGGCGCTTGGTATGAAAATTCTTTTTTGGTATTGGGAATGAAGATATACACATATTAATTATTGTAAATAATGAAAACAAATGAGGTACATAACATTGTTTTTCCTTTTAAATAAGGTAATCATCACCTCCATTTGCTTACCTCCATCTTATCTTATAATCATCCTCCATAGTCAAGTTCTCATATCACAATCAACAATTTTCATTTTTATCAATTTTTTTTCAATTGAAGCACAACATTATAATGTAACCATCATAATTATAAATTCTCATTCAACATATATAGATAAAAAAGAAAAATAAAATTTTATTTTTATTAGTATTGAAAAATTTGAAACAAATGTCCTGAATGAATACCCAAGTGAATAGTATTATGAAAAATAAAACATGACAGATGGGGTAATATTGAACGGTTGATCTTTCTTCTTTTCTTTCTACTTTCTAGTAATGTTTTTTTTTTTTTTTTTACGGATTCTTTCTGTCGTACAAGTAATTTGTGTGTTTTTTGAGTAGTACTCCCTCCATCACTAATCAATTTGCACACTTTTTATTTTTGGTTATCCCAAATCAATTTGCACACTACTTAAAAGAAAAATATCGATTTGCATATATACTCATAAAACTTTCCACACATTTACCTATATACCACTATTTTATTTAAAAAATAAATTTTTCTTAAACCACATGCCATTCCAAGGGTGCAAAACTGCAAATACCACTGGGACGGAGGTAGTACTATTTTTGGGCCCTGTATCTCAAACTTGTATGCTTTAAATTATGAGTATTATTTTTTAAGTCTTGCCATTTTTTTCGTATTACAATTTTATCCTCTTTTGATTTTTATCCTATAATTTGCACTTTTTTTAAATTTTCGTAATTTTACCTTTTTGTACACAGATGGGTAATGTGACTAAAAATAAGAAAAAATATAAGTTATTGGACAAAAATCAAAATTTAAAAGTTAATAGAATCAAAATAAAAAAAAGGTAAAATTATAAGACGAAAATTAAAATTTAAAAGTTAATAGTGCCAAAATAAAAAAAGGTAAAATTACGGGACCACGAAAATAAAATAAAAAATTCCTTAATTCATTTCACAAGTGTTAGAATAACTATTATTATTATTATTATTATTTATTTATTTTTTAGATCACCAGTGCTGGGAATTGGGGTATTTGTATTCTTGGGTTACAAACAGACAGCCAGTTCCGTTCAAGGGGGAAGCAAGACAGCCATCATTTGATACCTCTGAGATTTTAACATGATACAAATTTTTAGTAACCATACAAAACTAAAATATATAAGCACAAGTATTGTTAACTGAATCTAATCACGTCAATTTACTATTTAAAGAGAAAAAACTAAACAATGAACAAGATTAAAAAAATATAAGTATCGGTGAAATATTTATCTTAAGGGGACGTTTGGTATAATGGTAAGGAATGAAAAGGGTATAAGAATGGAAATGGTATGTAATGAAAGTCATAGTTCTCGTATAGCTGAACTATGATTGATTACTTAGTTTTGGGAAATCAAAATCATAGTAGAATCATACCAAACACATACTATGACTTTGATTACCATTACTCACCCTCCAAAGTATCCAACCAAACATCCCCTAAATATATGAAAATAGCAATATCAAATATTGAAATATTCAAGATTTATAAAGTTATGAAAGTTTAATAACAGATATACATAAACTTAACATTTTTTTTAACATTTGTCGATATTTAAAGTTCAATTTGTAGAAAAAAATTATAATATTATTTATTAATGATTTTAATTTTTATTATTCTTCACAATATCGATAATAGTAACTATAAAAAATGGATATATTGGAGAAAAATTCGAATATTTTTGTCCTGGATAATGAATGAGGAACAACTATTTAATACTATCACTCAACATTCTTATCCCCATTTTAACATTTCTTGCTCATTTCGCCTAAAAATGAGTAACAATAAACAAAAATTATTAATAAAATTAAATTTGAAAAATATTAAACGGATTGGCGGATTAATCAGGCTAAATTGTCCAGGTCAAACGACTCAAAATTAAACGGGCTAAGAAAAACTGTCCTAATCCTAGTCTTTAAAAAAAAAAAAATTAAATAGGTCAGCCCAGCTAGTCAATAATAATACTTCCTCCATCCCAACTCTTTTTCCCCCATTTTGAGACGTCTCAACTCTTTTTTCTTACTTTAAAAAGAAAATAATTTACACTCACAAAAGTCAATAAAATACACTTTTTATATTTTATTAATTAACTTCACACTCACATACTCTACTTTTTTCTTAATCTGTGTGTCCAGATCTTTTGGAAAAAAGACTCGGGACGGAGTGAGTAAAGGAATTAAATAGCTACACAAGGTAGAGGAAATGCCCCCATGAATAAAAAGACAGAGAGTTGAACTTCTTCCCCAAAGAAACAAGAGTTAATTTAATGTAGTCAGACAGGGGTTCATCTGATATATTCAACTCTCAGGCCCCAAAATACCACAAGAGGGACTTAAAACATCTTATACAATACAAAGAAAGAGGAATGTGAATTACAACTTCGCAAGGCAATGAAACCTTCCTCCGTGGGAAGTCAGCAAAACTATCGCAACAATGGAAGTAATAGCCAGTACAAACCTCGATGGAGCGAGACATCCAAGGTAAAGAATTAGAATTTGCAATCTATTGATCAGCAGCAGCGGGTACAGACTCTACAACTGGAGGTATACAGTCCACCTTAAATCGCAGCACCTACTCAGGACAGCAAAGTTTTAACCACTTTTCAGGCTTAATTGAAAGGGAAAGGAAATAGCATCTTTACTTTTAATGGTTGGGGGTTGGGTAAGGAGAGTATGGGGCAATGGGTTCTGTCGGAAGTTAAAAGCTTATATTCCTCAAAACAAGATTCTAAATTCATGAGTTTAAATGTTTAATAAAATATTTAAGTAATCAGCTGAAGAAACTATTATAGTGTAGTTATGGCTGGGGAAAATTGATGAATTTAAAATTTTCATGAGCGCATCAACGATATTGAGAAATGAGGGCTGGTTAGTATAAGCAAAATATATAATTAATCGGATAAAAGGAAGGTACCACTGGCCTGGGAGAGGAATGGAGTTGTGAGGCGAGGGAAACATAATTGTCTTAACATCTTTAGGGCACATAAAATGCAGATAGAGGTCAAGTGATATCATGGTATGGACAAAATCCAGAAAAGGTATGTTCTATTTTTACATTTGTATCACTACTTCCACAGACACTAGTGATCACATTTTCATGGAAGCAGATCCAAAGGTCAAGCGTGTAGGGATGTAAAAGGAGAGCAGCAGATTGGGAGCATATCAAAGGAAGGCAGTGCCTCAGTGCACCATGTAACATAACCTTTAGCATACTCTCACATAAATAAATGCGGGTCATCAATTAGAGAGTTTGAATTATATTCTATTTCATCAAAATCCCATCCTATGCTCAATTTGTTTTATTGAAAACAATTCAGCAAGAGAGACCAGCATTCAGTATTTGAATTCAGAAAGTAATGGAACCATATCATATGTCGAGAACTGGAGGATTGTTTTCGTATAATTGTGTTCACTTACCTTCTTGAAAAAGGTTGAATATGTATTGTCCCAGATGAGCTTGTAGCTTCCAGATACACATGTGCAGAAGTTACCCTGACAAGTGATGATAAGAGACTTGAGAATTCACATACCAGATACTAAACAATCAGAAGGCAATACTCACTTGGTCTGCTTCATAACGCCGATAAGGCAAGATCAGCTAGTGTTGAGCAATAGCAGGGGCAAAACATAAACCAAAGTTAAAACTAAGTTAGAACTGAGGGAGAAAGGGGAGAGAGAAACAGAGAAAAGAAGCAAGGGAGAGCGTGTAGAACATGAGGCCAAAAAGTGGAAAATAATACGAATGAGAATATACACTAACAACTTCAGGAACTTACAGTTTTACTCCCAGAAGGATCTGTGCATTCTATACTGAATCCAATATCCTGCCAGAACATTAATAGTTCAAACTAACAATTTTATTGATACTGAATTAACACAAGCAAAGCAGAGCTCATTCTTCAATTGTGATGATCAACTGGAAGTGTAGACAAGCAACACATGATTTTGTGAATATATATGTACATTGAAGATGAAATATCATGTCCCATATCACAATTACTTAAAGCTTTTTCCAGCTCACGACTCTATATGATATAGTAAAACAGCGAGATACAAGAGAAGATGTGGGAGTGTGCAAACACTCTTCATAGACAAGCCCATAGTTTTTTACACTCATGAAAATCCAATAGTTTCCCAATGAAGTACTGCGTCAAGAGCATCCAGAACAGAGAAGAAACTTTGAAACTATTCAGCAAGAAAACAACTCAGCATTAGTCAAATGAAGCTCATGATGAATCTGGTGATCGATGGTGTATTTTGGTCATTATATGCTGGCTAGAACGGAAAGACTACTTCCGTAATTAATGGCGTTCTGTATTTTGGTCTTATGATGGTTGTTGGATTTCGGAATCAAAAAATCACAAGGTGTTATTGATTCAGCTATAATTATCATTAAAATTTCACAGCAGCAAGTATAGCACACAAGTGCTTCTGGATCTAATAAAAGCCTCAGATGATCATTCAAATTTAGAGGATTATAAGAATAGAAATAGAAAAATCCAGACATAAACTCATTTGTGCTATGCCTGTTATTTGGAAATTGGAATTGTACATTAAAATAATCATTTTAGAATTATGTGATTCATGAAAAAGTAGGACAGTCTCTGAACATATACATATCACAGCTGTCTTTAGGGTAATTTTATTAAAACTTCATATAAACTACAGTATGCTTCTTTTATGTCAGCATTTAATTATTTGATGCAATTTCCTTTTCTTTCCTTATAATTAAATATTTCAGAGCTCCTTTCATACAACTATTTGAGTCATCAACAACAACCAATTCAGTTATCGTTGTGTGCACACAAAAAGTCATTTTTTTCCAAAGAGATAACTCACTAGGTGTCAACCAGGTAGTAAACTGTTTCCTTTTCGCCATAAGCTAAAAGCCTATATGCTAATATCATAACAATTGACCTTGCAACAGCATCATATAAAAGAAGTTGGACATAAAATTTATATAAAAATGAAGACTAAAAGAAAGAGCTGCAATTTTATTTTATTTTTTAATTTCAATTTGCTTCTTTTTGTCAGCCCATCTTTGCACTAGTTACTGATGTGAAAACTAAATATTATAGAAATCATCATCTTCTTCCGCAACATATGCCTTTAATCACGTAGGGCCCTGTTATCTGAGGTATATACAGCACATTTTTGTTTACGGAGCTAACACACCAAGTAGAATATACAAGTCATGTAATTTAGACTAAATGGATCTACCATTCCTCCTGACAGTATTAATATCATAAAAAGAAATTCACAAAAATTCTAAGAAGAATACCATATTCATTTTGCCCTGTAACAGCGAGAAATCCCAAGCAATGTACGAGTTCAATGATTCAACTGTCAGCGACACCTAAAGAAGCAATAAAATCTATTAAGGTACAAAATGTAAAAAAACATGACTTGATTCAACTTTCACTGTTTAGTTTCATTAATTAAAGATGGCATGTTAACTTAGTTACACTAATTAAAGAGATTTGGTTCACATTGTGACAAGATTGGATGCACTTTACAGGACCCAATGTGCTGAAGACCTGACTCGTGTGCTAGAGAACAAACCTCGTGAGTCTGTCCTGCTGGAACACTTATTTCCTTGAATTCGTCATTATTCCTGCAAACGCCAATTTATTAATTATTTAATTATCCAAAGACAATAGTCAAGAAGGAAACACACACACATTCTGCTCAGATGACGCAAATTCAAGAAAAGTGTGGTAAGGGGCAAACCTAGCAGCTAATGCACCAGCATCTTCTGCAGAAATGAAAAAAGGGGAATTTGAGAAAACCTCCCTGTAAAACAGATATCAAGGTATCAACAAAGAGAACCAAATGCAGAAATTTAATCTTCTTGAAAAAAAAAAAAGCACCCTGTAGTAAAACCATATCTTAACCCAGCAAAAGACTAATTATATGCTCGCAGTCCAAATATTAAGGGAACTGGAACTGGTCAATGGAAGACTAAATCATTTTTCTCAGGGTACTAAAAAAGACCAAGAGGATATGTATACAATACCCAATGAACTTAATAAATCTTTCCAGCTCCGTAGTGTACACATCAGTTGCTTCCTCCAGAACAGATATATGGTGTTTCTGCCTGAGAATTACATAAGTACCACAGAAGCATAATGAAGCATTAAACAAATTTTTAACAAGTTACAGGCCGAGCAACTGAAAGTACAAGAATCTTAACAAGCCTCACAATTCTTTAGCTCCAAGACGCCCCCAAAGAAGAGAGATAAACAGTCGAATACAATGCACCATTTTTGTAAGACTATACAGAGGTGGTCCATATCGTTGCCGCTGCTCCTCCATGGGCCTGGTGGTAACTTGAGTTCAGAACAGAAATGGCTTCTAAAGTGTTGGCCAAGTGATAAAAAGAATTGTTTTTTCTACAAGATTTATTAGATGCAAGTGTGTACCCTTGATCATCGTTTAGTTGCCGAATAAAATCCAACAGAACCTGCATCACAAGCATCACCATAAGACAAACTGTCCAACAGACAAGAAATGTAATGAGCTTCTCTACAAAGATAATACATATCCACTGTTGTGTGGAACTAGTGAGAGAAAATGGAATTCCAAATGCGTCCTGTCTCATGGGCACAAAGATGGAACTAGTCAACAATTTTTAAGTATCCATGAGACTGAAGAAAGAATAAAATTCAACTGAAAAGGCACAGAGAACGTGAAGAATTAGGACTCAACACCACCAAGAAGGATAGACAATCTGCAAGGCTGCATCAAGCAAATTAAGGCATACCTCTGGTACTCCAACCAAGTACTTCACCAGTGTCTTATAGACACCAGTTGCAGAACCAAGATCAGCTAACTGCCTCCTCCTGCATAAAGATGAAATTAAATCAAATCAGTCCTTTCTTTTGGCTTGAGCAAACAAGTGAGCACTGTCCCACCTTTCCATCTGCTGATTCCACAGAAGAGTGTATCTATCGCGTATGCTTCCACCAGAACTAATTAAAGCATCAACTGCAGCCTGTTTGTTCCTCTCTGATCGCTCTTTCTGTTGCCTGATTATTGTCCCCCGAAAATCTTGTGGCATATAGGTCATAACTACAGATATACACAGATCAACCAAATCAACCAATCTAAGCATAACATAAAAAATAAAGATACAAGTATATCAAATAAGGCATCCGCAGAAACAAGAATGTTCACTGACAATGCTGAGTATATGTACCGCATCACAAACTCCTAAAACAAAATATGAATTTATCTACTTCCACTCACTGGATTTGACAAATTCTCTTTTAAGTAAAGTTTGCGTCTTCTCAAAACAATAATAAAAATATTGTATTGATGCCACAAGCAAAAGAAGGACACTGACAGTATTAATGAGAATTTAATGAAAGCTAGCAAATAGTTTCAATTTCTTTGATAATAATACTAAAAAAAGGTCCTAAGATGGGTAACCTGTGTTAAAAATAGACTCGGAGTTCTTGGCTTGGAAATTTTCCAAAGTCTTTAGTGTGGATTTGAATTTCTCTTGAAGCCGCCCAAGAACAGAAGTAATTTCTGCATCTTGTTCAGTTGATTGCTTCTGAAGTTGCAAGATGCAGAATTCAGGCCATCATGAGTATCTACTAGTTCAGTGAAACCATATTGACCCCATTTTGTAACTTCTACAAATTCTAAAAAGAGCCAGAGATGAACTTTGTATCTCACCGTTCTAGGCCAATGAGAGACTTCAAACAAATAAATGATTTCTTCAATCTGTTCCCGGTTCTTCCACATGTTTTCATCGACTTTATGAGGCGCTTCGCTTTCTGCCTCTTGTAGTAATAAACTTTCCTCTGATACAACATTGAAGCCAGAAAAAACTAATTATAGCCTACATATGAACGATCACAGTCCCCTAAAATTTCAAAACCCCTGAGCAGCAACAATGTAGAAAAAACTTCAATGTTCATGAAACAGATAAAAGTGCGTTTTTAATCCTCCAGATAATTCGAACTTCAGAAAACGAGATTTAAACTTCAGCAAAAGGGATACAACAGTTAAACCGCAGATCGTATTAAGCAATAAACCAAAAATTGGAAGCAGTTTTAGCAAATTTAATGAAGGGAAACTATTGAACACACAGAGACCTTGGGAAGGGGGAGAATCTTTAAGAAGATCGGTAGCCATGGCGTAAATCTGATCGGAGAGACGGGAAACATCACTGGATAGAGGAGAAAACGGATATTTGTCATAGTAGGAGGCCAGAAAAGCCCTCGTTATGGGCACCAAGCCCTCCGTCGACGCCATTTCCCGTCTATAATCAGCGAAGAGTCAATCGAAGCCTCAATTCTTCAATATGCAACTAAAATCTTTATGTTTACTCCTCAAATTGACGACTTTTTGATCGTAGACCAAGCAACAACTCAAAAACGCGGCGTGCTCTCTTTCTTCTCGCGTTTTCTTTGTTCTGTTAGTTTCTTTTTCTTCTGCTTTGCTGGTATTCGCCTCCTTGTTGTCATTTTTTTTTAATTAATGCGCAAATAATTTTGGATAGAGCATTGTAGGATCAAGGCAAACATGTTTATAGAAAAAAATTAGGGCAAGTTATTTATAATGATACAATTACAAAATAGACTTAAGGTTTCATTTGATTGGTGTTATTAGGTGTTATAAGTTTTATATTTAATATAAAAAGTTTTATATTTAAAATTTATATTATGTTATTTGGTAAGGTATAAGAAAAGTTACATGAAATTAGTATTAAAAAATAATTTCACTTAGTAAAGTGTCATAAATTTGTTCTAATTCATTATTGAGTTATTCGATATGGTGTATGTTGGACTGACGAACTAACATAATTAGTATATGGATAATCACCAAGGTTTGGCAGGTCGTCAGGACCCACCCAGATCCGTAAAAGCGCGGAGCTCGCCCACATGGGGATAGCTTATCTGCGTAGCTCGCCCACAAGAGCTCGCCTCTGTCATCCTGGAGCTCGCCCCGTATCCCCATGAAGGCCTCGCCGAGATCCATCATCGCATAACGTCCGTAAGCCGAGCAAGGCACTGGAGCTCGCCTCATAACTCGCTCAAACCAGTGGAATCCACTTCCTAGCTCTCCCACGAGCTCGCCTGTTAGTCAAATAGGACCCCGATGGTGCTCTCTTTTTTCCTCCGTCCGGTTTATCCACAAGGGTGGTTTACGGCGAGGTTTTTAATGAGGCTCATCTAGTCTAAGACATTGTAGTAGGATGATGCACGATATAGGAAGCAGTGTGGGGGACCAGGACGAGGGTTACGGATATTCGTCAACACCGGAAGCCAAATAGGCTCGTAAGGTGCCGTCTCACACTCACACACATATAAATAAGACCTCTCTTGTACTATTCAAAGGATTCTGACATAATCAATACTATCCCCATTGCAATATTTCTCTCTCTAAACTCTCTATTCTCCCTCCCCAAGAACATTAATTCAAAGATTATTGTTTGATAGGATTGATATGTTGTAAAGCCACATAAACAAACATCAATTAGTAAATTCTATCAACAATTTGGCGCTAGAAGGAGGGGGGCCCGCCTCGAATCTGGAAAAAAATTAAAAAATTTCAAGAACAAAAAGTTAGGGTTTGTTTGAAGGTTTGAAGATTTGAAGGTGTTCTTGATAAAACTCAAGAACACTTGAAGATACACATACATCTTCATCCCTTGAACGAAGAACCCAGATTTCCGGACAAAAACTTGAATTTTCGAATTTTATGAAATCTGCCCGGGACAAGTTTTCAAATGCGCGCGTGCACACGAATAAACCGAATTTCGGATAATTTGTCACACGCGAGGCTAGACGAAAACTTGCACAGCTCCACCTAAGCTGGACGACCACTACTTCGGCGACCTCCACCACCCCGGCGACCTCCCTCCACCTCGGCGACCTTCAGCAAGCTACCCCCTCCGAAAACCAAAAATGGCTAACACTCAAGCCGCTAAGGGACAGGCCTCCGCAGCTGCGGGAAGGTCTAAAGGGGGTGATCAAAACCAGGCCGAGGTGGAGACCTCACTCCAGGTGGTGGAGACATCACAACCACCTCCCCAGAAGAGCACCGCAGCTCCGCGACCTCCACGAGTTGCGGTGACCCAGGAAGACTTGGCCCCCGCCCTGAGAGACCTGGCCAGCAACCCTGACGAGCTCCAACGCACCATTGCGACCTTACAGAGGTTGCAGCAGCGATAGCAGGACGAGCTCGCCCTGGTACCCAGGCGAGCTCCAGCTGCCGAAACCCGGGAGCAGACCAGGCCCACTCAGGGCACCCAAACCAGAGGAGACTACAACGTACTCCCCACAGAGCAGGAGATGAGCTCGGCGCAAGCTCGCCAGCTCAGGGAGAGGACCGGCAAGGCCAAGATGGTGGAGGAGGATCCCGCTCCTTACACCGGAAGGGAGTCGGCCTACACCGGGGCATCTGACACCCACCAATCACAAAGGAGGGAAGTTCTCCAAGGCCGCCTGGGCCCTAGATACGGGGAAAACGAGCGGACGGCGGCCCCAGCTGCGTCCCACGGGGACTCCGATCAGCAGCCACGCAGATCAGCCCACGAAAGGCTGAGGAGGCCCGCCACTGACCGGCTAGGCCCCCACGGCGGATGCCAATTCCAGCCCGCCACTGAGAGGTCACCCCAGAGTGAGGCACCTCGGGGACGTGCTTCCGCGAGATGCACAACCTTTGAGCAACCTCCGCCGGAGGTGACCCGTGATGATGAGCTGGCCTCACTAAAGAGGGCCGTTGAAATGCTACAAGCACAAGTAGCAGCCAAGTCTGGCGGACCTGACGCCACGACCCTCCCCACATCCCCATTAGCACCTGCCATCCTCCGCGCACCAGTCCAGAAGAAAATCCAATTCCCGGTGATGTCCGCGTACGAAGGTGAATCTGACCCGAAAGTCCACCTGGCCAAGTACGCGGACTTCATGATTTCGGTTGGCGCCACCGACTCCACCCAGTGCCGGAATTTCCCGCTGACCCTAGGGGATCGAGCTCACCACTGGTTCTCTTCACTCGCCCCGGGGTCAATCTGTTCATTTGGCCAACTCTCACGGGAATTCCTGGCCCACTTCTCTGGGTTCGGATCCTACCTTACCCAGAAACACCGACTCGCCAACATCCACCAAGGCGAGAACGAGACCGACCAGCAGTACCTGGAAAGGTTCGACAAGATTCTGCTGGAAGGCGAACCGGTGAGCGAGGATACCAAGGTCGTCGCAGCGATGACCGGACTCAAGAGGGGCACAGACCTCTGGAAGGAGATGCACCTCGCATGTCCCAACACTTATAGCGAATTCCGTCACAAGGCGGGGTGTTTGTGGCTATGCAGGAGGCACTACTGAAAGAAGTTGGTGCCCATGAGGAAAAGAAGCCATACGGGAAGAAGTCCGGGGGCACCTACAAAGCTCCCCGGAACTTAAAGGCCTTTGGCGAGGGAGACGAGCTCAAAGAAAAGCTCAATCAGGTCCTCACTGTCTCCGTTGACCACGTCTTCACTGCCGTCAAAGGCAAGGCCATGCTGGAAGAGCCAAGGCGGATCCGCCAGGACCGCACGAAGCTCAACCCCAACAAATTCTGCGCCTACCATCAGGCCATCGGCCACTTCACCAGCAAATGCCGAGACCTCCTCAAATAACTCTGGAAATTTTACGAGGATGGAAAGCTGGCTGAGTTCGTGAAGAAGGCCCCAGCTAAGAGACCGAGGTTCGAGAGGAGGGCCACCTCCGATGACGAGGAAGAGGAAGCAGACCAACCTGGTCCCCACAACAGGCGGAGGGCACCTCCCCAACCTCAGCAAAACATGGAACCCACCCGGGAACTCTTAGTTCTCGAGGAGGAGATAGGAGCTGCCGGAGGTCTCCAGGACGGAGGGTCCTCCATATCCAGGAGAAAAAGGAAGGCCGAGATCAGGGCCATAAACCAAGTCCAGGAGGGCAGCTCCGGCCCCAGGACCATCTCACAGCTTACCGACGAGCTGACGTTTTCCTCGGCGGACCTGGAAGGGGTACTGATGCCCCACAACGACTCATTGGTGATAACCGCTAACATCATGAACGTCCGAGTTCACAGGCTACTTGTGGACACCGACGCATTCACCAACATTCTCTTCAAATCCACCTTGGATGCCTTAGGTGATTTTGAGTCGTATCTGGAACCTAGCAATGCTAGGATAGTGGGGTTCGGAGAGGCTGTAACCGTCCCCCTAGGTAGTGTTAGGTTGAGCGTCCAGCTTGTATCGGCTGAGGATCCCGAAAGGAGACTGACTAGGCTCATAGATTTCCTTGTTGTCGACCAGCAGTCCTCCTACAACGGGTTCCTTGGTCGCCCATTTATTAATGAATTCAAAGTGGCGTGTTCGACCTACTACTACTGTTTAAAGTTTCCAACTCCAAAGGGTGCCGAAACTGTAAAAGGTGACCAGAAAAAGGCCCGAGAGTGTCTACTCCAGATCAAAGACGGCCGGGTCAAGAAGTATGTTACACAGGTCCACATCCTCGAAGAAGACATACAGATTCTTGCAGACGAGCCGAACATCCTAGACGTCATCTCGGTTGAGACTGAGATGATGGAGGTAGGCAATTTGTCAGAAATCAACCAAAGCACTGGACCTGTGCAAGACACACAACCGACACCAATGGAGGACTTGGAAGAAACCCAAGTGCTGAGACCTGCGCAGGGGTCAGTACTTGCGCAGGAGCAGCAACCTGCTCCCATGGAGGTGGTTGATGAAGCCCAAGGTGGGGGACCTACGGAAGGTCAAGAACCGACACCAATGGACGATGACCCAACTCCCCAAGTCACCAAACCACTCCAAGTTGACAAACCACCGGAGGTGCTCACAGCTGACGAGCCCGCCCAAGCTAAAAGCCAACCTGATGACCTCGAACCGCGCATAGGCCACGAGCCTGCGCGGATGTCACAAGAGGAGTGGGACGAGTTTATCAGCGACCCGAGGTGGAAAAGTCAAAAGAGAAAGGCCACCCCCATGGAAGAGTTGACGGCACTCCCGGTGGACCCAGAAAGGGACATAGAACTTTTCATCGGTTCTAAGTTACCTGAACTGTACCGGTCGAGGATGGAGCTGTTCTTAATGACCAACCTGGACGTGTTTGCCTGGTCCCACGAAGACATGACGGGGATCCCATTGGAACATGCCTGCCACAGACTTAACATAGATCCGACGAGGAGACCTGTACGCCAAAAGCGAAGAAAGTATGGACCAGACAAGTACGCAGCTCTGACTGTTGAGGTCGAGAAGTTGTTAGACAACAAACTCATCAAGGAGGCTTTGTGTCCGCAGTGGGTTGCAAACCCCGTCCTGGTGAGAAAACACAATGGAACGTGGAGACTATGCATCGACTTCACGGACCTGAACAAAGCATGCCCGAAGGACAACTTCCCACTACCCCACATCGATCAGCTGGTGGATAGCACCACAGGCCATGAGATGATGACATTCATGGATGCTTTCGCGGGCTATCACCAGATAGCTCTACACCCAGATGACCAGGAACACACGGCGTTCTACACCAACAAGAACATGTATTGCTGGGAAAGGATGTTGTTCGGACTCATCAACGCCGGAGCCACCTACCAAAGATTGGTGAACAAAATGTTTGACCAACACATTGGCGAATCCATGGAGGTGTACGTGGATGACATAGTTGTCAAGAGTTTGAGAAAGGAAGACCACCTAAAACAGACCTTCGACATACTGCGCCACTACAACATGAAGTTGAACCCCAAAAAAACCAGCTTCGGCGTACACTCTGGGAAGTTCCTGGGGCACCTAGTTAGCCAGCGTGGAATTGAGATCAACCCAACACAGGTCCAATGCATAATCGAAATGGGTATACCCGATTCCGTCCAAAAAATTCAAAGACTGACCGGGTGCATGGCGGCCTTGAACAGATTCATCTCCAGGTCCGGCGACCGAAATTGTCCATTTTTCGAGGCAATTAAGGCAAACACACGGAGGTACAAAGAAGCGGCCAAAGCCAACAAGCTCCACCTAAAGAAGCACTTCGTCTGGACAAGTGAATGCCAACAGGCCTTCGAAGATATCAAAACATACCTGGCGGATACGCAGGTCTTATCAAAGCCGATACCTAGAGAGAAGCTGTATCTATACCTAACCGCATCGGAGGTGGCCATCAGCTCCGTCCTGGTCCGAGAAGAGGCGAAAACACACCTACCAGTGTACTACGTAAGCCAAGTATTACACGAAGCTGAGTTGCGGTACACCTCAACAGAGAAGCTAGCTTATGCACTGGTGATGAGTGTTAGAAAATTGAGGCCCTATTTCTTTGACCACCCGGTGGAGTTGCTGACAACGTTCCCACTACGCCAAATACTACAGCGCCCAGACACCACCGGGATCCTGCTGAAATGGTCACTAGAGATTGGCCAATACGGTATAACCTACGCACCCCGAACAGTGATCAAGGGACAAGCACTCGCCGACTTCATCGTCGAGCTAACTTTCCCACAAGATTCGACGAGGGGGCGTATAGCTCCGTGACATCTCTACGTAGACGGATCATCAACCAGCGTAGCAGCAGGCGCCGGCGTGGTCCTGATCAGCCCAGACAGACAAGTCTTCACCTCCGCAATCCGGTTCGACTTTCGAGCAACCAACAACGAGGCGGAATATGAAGCACTAATAGCGGGACTTAGGCTATCATTAGCTGTGGGGGCAACCAATCTTCAAGTTTTCAGAGATTCCCAGCTAATAATATCCCAAGTCCGGGGGAATATGAAGCAAAAGACCAGCAGATGATGACCTACCAGAAGATAGCCGCGCATCTGATCTCGATGTTTACACAAGTTTACATCAATCAGATACCGCGGCTAGAAAACACACAAGCAGATGCTCTAGCTCGGCTAGCTACTAGCGACGGCGAAGCTGAATTCACGGAGGTTGTAATCACCACACTGAAAAGCCCCTCGACGTCCGATTACAAGATAAATCAAACCTCGAGCGGGGGGCAGAAAGATAGAGAAGATGGTGAAGATTGGTGTACTCCAATCCAAAAATATTTGACAGATGGAACAACCCCCGTGGACACCTGGGAAGCTAGCCGGCTAACAAAGCAAGCTGCCAGATATACACTGCTGGATGGCCAACTCTATAAACGTGGATTCTCTCTACCCCTACTCAAATGCCTAACTAAGAAGCAGGGGTCCGAAGTGTTAGAAGAAATTCACGAAGGGATTTGTGGGAGTCACGCTGGGGGGCAAGCATTGGCATACAAGACGATCAGGCAGGGATACTACTGGCCCACTCTTCGCAAAGATGCCATCAGCTTCGCTTGAAGGTGCCGAAAGTGCCAACTTTTCGCACCTAACATCCACTCCCCAGCCAACCAGCTCAAGTCGATTTTCAGCCCATGGCCTTTCTCGAAATGGGGTATCGACTTGATCGACCCATTTCCACCTGGTAGAGGAGGTGTAAAGTTTGCTGTCGTAGCAGTAGACTACTACACTAAGTGGGCTGAGGCCGAAGCTCTCACAACCATAACCCAAGAAAGGATGATCGGCTTTATTTGGAAAAAGCTGATCTGTAGATTTGGACTCCCGCAGTCGGTCATCACTGATAATGGAATGCAGTTCGACGGACAGAAGTTGAGGGACTTCTGCAGTTCATGGAACATTAAGAAGCACTACTCAACTCCATATCACCCCTAGTCGAACGGCCAGGTCGAGGCGGTGAACAAGATCCTGAAACACATATTGAAGCTCCGCCTCGAGGAAAAGAAAGGGAGCTGGGCAGATGAACTCCCGGAGGTCCTATGGTCTTATAGGACTTCCTATAGGGCCAGCACCGGGGAGACCCCATTTGCCCTAGCCTTCGGGACTGAAGCCGTAGTCCCGGTTGAAGTCCAGAACAAGACTTGGAAGGTGGTGGGATATGATGAAGAAAAGAATGATGAAGCCCTGGCAGTAGAGAAGGATCTGATCGAGGAGACCAGAGCTTCGTCAGAAATGAAAAACACCACATACAAGCGTAGAACGGAAAAATATTACAACTCTCAGGTCCGAGACCGAAAGTTCAAGGTCGGAGACCTGGTGTTAAAAAAGAAATTGGTGGCCCCACCAGGTGTATTCGGTTCAAACTGGGAAGGACCATTCCGGGTCACCGCAGCCTGGCCAAATGGTACCTACGGTCTAGAAGACGCAGAAGGCAAAGCTTCGTCATACACCTGGAGCTCGGCACATCTAAAAAAGTTCTACCAATAGACTAGAATCCTGTAATAGACTAGTCGAAGGTTTGCATCAGAAATGTCGATGGCAACCGATGTAAATAACGTTACTATAAAAAGTCAGAAAATTAGCAAAGTCAGAGAAATCCAAAAAATTCCCCAAGTGTTTGGATCTGTGCAGCTCTCCAACCGGGCGAGCTGCACCCAGTCGCCCACTGCTCCAGAGAGCTCGCCAAGCCCAGCTCGCCCACATGCTAAAAAATCCTCAATGCGCAAGGACCAAGGTCCCAAACGTTGTAATTAAATAGCTCGAAGGCAAAGGCCAAAGTGCCCAAGGTCGCGAAGGTACCCTTCTTAAAGGGTTGCTAAGCACCTACTGCCATAAGTTAGAAAAATTCGCGAAAAAGATGAAAAACGTCTAAGGCAAGGTTCATGAAACCCAGTAGCCCAACGTGAATCAATCGAAGTGCAGTTTGCCGCCCTAAGTGGTCCAAGACGAACGATTCGCGGCCCTAAGTGACGTAAGACGAAGAATACGCACTCTCAAAACAGAGGTACAATTCGTAGTCGTAAGTGATGCAAAACGAACGATTCGCTTCTCAAAGTAGAATAAGACGAACAATTATGTACCAGAAAAATAAACAAAAATGAGCTATTTAAGAAATTATAACGTAAAAGCGCAAGTACATAAATGAAAAGAGTTGGACAAAAAATGCTCGACTTATATTCAAAAAACTACTTAAGAAATTTTCAAGTAAAAAATATACTTGAAAAAATCCTAAGTATGAGTAACTGTGCTGGCCACAAAGGCCGACCAGCTGGCCATCTTTGAACTACAAAAAACTCCTTCTGGGCGAGCTGCATGTGCCCGGCGAGCTGCATCTACTTAAAGCAAAAACGAAAGGCTACAAAAATAGAGCTCCTTCTAGGCGAGCTACAGAGCCTAGCGACCTACTACAACTTGGAAAATAAAAACTAGTCTAACAAAACATGAAAAAACCTAAACATCCGGAGCAGCAGGAGGGGCATCAGCAGGCACCTCGCTGGAACCAGGAGCCACCGGGTCTGATGGGAGAGCGAGCTCGGCCTCAGTGGTGATATTGCCGGTAAGCCCGGTGGTGTCGAGCTCACTGAGGTTCAGCACAGCATCCCCACAAGCTTCCCGGAGCTGTGCAACAGTAAGAGGAACCTGCTCCTCCCCGCCGACAACCTCCTCCTCAACAAGGTCCAGCTCCTGCACCTCAACCGTTTTGATAACTTGAAATCGTGCGGGCACGAAGTCGAGAGGTATGCCGAGCTCCGGGAGGTCGCCGATGTCCAATTCGGCGCCATCGGGAAAGGGAACCCGGTCCAGGCAGGCCTTGAAATCGCCCACCACTGCCTCCACCTCATCATCCTTGTGAGCTCGCGCCCACCAGAGAGTCCGTAAAACCTCAGCATAACATTGAGCCGAGAGGAGGAGGTTCTCCTTCAGATCTTGGCTGTTGATGTTCGCCACTGATGGGGTCGTCCAATGCCTAGGAATCTCGCTCACAGCATTCCGAGCTACGCCCGGAGGGAGGCTCCGCATCGATGTGAGGGAGCGAGATCGCTCGAAGGCGTGCAGCGTGGCGGTTAGGGAAAGCAATCGGAGCATAGCTGCGGAATCGAAACAGATAGAAAGTGTTAGAAAAAACAAGGAATAATAGGCAATGAAGGTGAATTGGGCGAGCTACTTACTGAGCTCGGTCGGGATCCCAACCCAGTAGCGTGTCGTCGGTGGTTTGTACCCCGAATGGAGACGGCGAAGGGGGCGAAGGGGGCGAACTCCGGATGGGCGTGGCCGCCAGCGGGGCGGTGGATTGAACGGAGCCCCCCTGCCCTGACCTCGCCGAGGTCCTCTCAACCCGGTCGGACTCCTCATCGACTAGGCCAGTATATCTCGTTCTCTTACGAGCTGGGGGATCCTCCTCACCGGCTCGGGATCCGCCACCCCCTTGGGCCCCCCTCTTTCCTCGACCTCGCTCGGAGGGGGCAACAGCTCGCCCCCCACCTCGGCTGGCCCGGGCGACCTCTGATGCCTTGGACTTTTCAGGAGCCTTGGCTTTCTCCTTTTGGGCTCCCGATCCCCCTGCCTCGCCCTTTCTGGAGGCGAGCTCTGCCTCCTTGCTCGCCTCCAGCGCGAGCACGGACGGTGGGGCAAGTCTGTTGGGGCTAGGTGGGCCCATCTCAAAACGTTCCTTCACAATCCGATAGGCCTCGGGGACCTCGGCAATCGGGATGGCGACGAAGCTACCGCCTGCACAAGAAAACTACGAATGTCAGCATAATGGACGAGCTACCACCCCCCATAGGCGAGCTTCAAAGAGTTAAACCTGGGAGCTCGGGACCTTGGATATCAAGGTGGTGCGGCAGTGTAAGGAGCCCGGCGAGCCGCAGGCAATGATGCGATCACAGGTGGGCGACCTGCTTATCCTTCTCGCTCCTCAAGCAGCAGATGGCGCGCACCACGTCGAACTGCTCCGACACTTTAGGCCTGCCCCGGCTGGATTTGTGTCGCTTCGGAACTGCAAAAGGAAAGAAAATTAGAATTAGTATATCTAATTCAACTCACGCACACCGAAATAGGCGACCTACTGCTGGCTTCCCCATATCCCTCAAGAGTGGGAATATGGTCACCCCGTCCATGATACGTGCTGGAGGCTCGCCAGTCGCCGCCCACGAAGAAAAACTGTTTCTTCCAGTCACGGACTTTATTGGGCAGGTCCCTGAGAAATTTCTCCCCCGGGCGAGCTTTCAGATAATAATATCTCGTGCCGTCCTACGTCCGCTTAGTCACGGCAAAAAGCTCGCCCAGGTCCGCCGAGGTCATCGCGTTTTCATAACCCTCCAATCCAAAGACAGATAGGGCGGCGAGGAGGTTGCTCCATGCATTCAGTGTGAGCTGGGTGATGGCCAGATTATTATCAGCAAGATATTTGCCAATGATCGGGTGCAGCGGCAACGTAAGCCCGGCCCTCAGAACATCTACATTCAAAGCGGTCATCCCCTCAGGAGGTACATCGGCCCGCTCATCCTTCATTGGGGCGTACATAACGATGTCCAGTGGGATGCGATACTCCCTGCGTATAATAGGCAGGTCGCATTCATCAATAAGGCTCACCACCCCGCCAGCCTTGTACTCAGAAGGGGCAACTTCTTCCAGGTCGGTGGGGTCGGCGCGAGGTACCCGATTCGGGCAGGGGAAGCTCGCCGCGTACTCGGCGACATACTCGTTCCAATCAAATGGATGAACCACCTGGGTAGGAACCTGGTACTCAACCAGCTGGGGTTCAGGGAAACCGATACGGCGGAACCATTCGAGCGTAACTTCCTCCAGGTCGCCACCCTCCTCACCGACCTCGGCAACGCCCTCATCAACCTCCTCGGGTCCTTCGTTGCCACTGGCAACTCTTTCCTCTTGGGCGACCTCGCCACCTTTCTCCCACACCTCGCGGTATACAGAGCTGGAGGCTCCTTCCTCCGGATCGGGACGCAGCTCGCCGGAGACCTGGCGAGCTACTGAGGTCGCCTCGGAGCTAGAGCCGATCTCCACGTACGAAACCCGAGGTGGCTCATCCTCAATTATTGGCCGTTTGTCAGGGTTCCGGTCCGACAGGGTTCTACTCGAGGAGCGTGTCGACATGGTCTTAGAGAAGTTCAAGGGTCCCGTAGTCCAAAATCCAATGGTCCAGAGTCGGGGAAATCCAAAGTTTCTCGGCGCAATCCACAGTCCAAAATCCCGTAATCCCGAAGAAACAACAGAAAAATTAAGTAAAAAATATAAGAGAAGGGAAGAAAGATCGAATCCTACCTTGAAGAGCCTTCGAAAATCCGTCGAGCACAAGAAAAATCGGTCACCGGGAAAGCTCTGAGAATTCAAAATGCAGAAAGTGAGGAAATGAATCCAATTCCCCCTATTTATAGACGTCGGGGCGAGGTGCGATATTCACGAAGTACAGGGACCTGTTTGCAAGAAATTTGAAAGATGACATGATTGTGGGCTGGAACCGAGGTCTCAAAAGGCGTGCATGACCCCTGGATTCCCGCACCACGACGACCAGGAATAACCGCCTTGACCGAGCTCGCCTACTAGCTCGGCAATCGCACGGAGATAGTTCGCCGAATTTCAAGTTCTCCAGCTCGCCTGCACATTTGACGAAGTCATGACACATGCGAGCTGGGGGCAAATGTTGGACTGGCGAACTAACATAATTAGTATATGGATAATCACCTAGGTTTGGCAGGTCGTCAGGACTCACCCAGATCCGTAAAAGCGTGGAGCTCGCCCACATGGGGGTAGCTTATCTGCGTAGCTCGCCCACAAGAGCTCGCCTCTGTCATCCTGGAGCTCGCCCGGAGCTCGCCCCGTATCCCCATGAAGGCCTCGCCGAGATCCATCATCGCATAACGTCCGTAAGCCGAGCAAGGCACTGGAGCTCGCCCCATAACTCGCTCAAACCAGTGGAATCCACCTCCGAGCTCGCCCATGAGCTCGCCTGTTAGTCAAATAGGACCCCGATGGTGCGCTCTTTTTCCCTCCGTCCGGTTTATCCACAAGGGTGGTTTACAGCGAGGTTTTTAATGAGACCCATCTAGTCTAAGACATTGTAGTAGGATGAGGCACGATATAGGAAGCAGTGTGGGGGACCAGGACAAGGGTTACGGACCTTCGTCAACACCGGAAGCCAAATAGGCTCGTAAGGTGCCGTCTCACACTCACACACCTATAAATAAGACCTCTCTTGTACTATTCAAAGGATTCTGACATAATCAATACAATCCCCATTGCAATATTTCTCTCTCTAAACTCTCTATTCTCCCTCCCCAAGAACATTAATTCAAAGATTATTGTTTGACAGGATTGATATGTTGTAAAGCCACATAAACAAACATCAATTAGTAAATTCTATCAACAGTGTAATATATATAGAAAGGTTTTTTTTTAAATATATATTACAATAGGGATATATATATATATATATAATAGATAGATACAATATGCTTCTTCTATCGGGTGGTGGAGACTATTGGCAGTGGCTGACGCCCTCTTCCATGGCCCCCCATTCCTCCGACCATCTCCCATGGCCATCATGAGTTCTAGCTCCAAACATGGCCGCTTGAAGCTCTTCTTTCACCACCCTGTCACCCCTTGTCCACTGTTAGAGTTTGGTCCTTTCATTAGCCGCTCCGCCCTTGAAGCTCTCTCTCTCTCTTTGTCGTCGACCCTTCATCCGTTGTCCGCCGCTAGGGTTTGACCCTTTCACTGGCCGCTCCCTTGCTCCCTTAGCCTTTTTTTTTCTTTTTTTCTTTTTTTTTCATTTGTTTTACATGAATTGAAATATGTTAATATATGCTATTACATGAATTGAAATATGGTGTGCATGTTGTCACTCATTAAGTATATAATATATATTTTGACAAATTATTATGTAAATAATACACATAATAATATTATGGTGAACAATAATATATTAATAAGTATATTGAGATTTGATTATTATATATGAACTAATACCATAATGTATATGAACTAACATAATACTTTATATAAATTAACATTGCAGGTGATATGCATACATACCACAAAAAAATGTATTATATTGTATATAAACTAACATCACACATGAAATATATAAATTAAAATATATTGTGCATAAAAATTGTTTTTGTGAATATTCACATAATACGTACTCTATTTTTTTAATATGAAAAATATAATTAAATTATCATTATAATAATTTCAATTAAATCAATCACTTCTAAAGGTAATGATAGTCATACATATACTGTCAAATACACAAGCCAAACAACTTATTACTCCTTCCTATTTTTATTATATGTCGTTCTGATGTTTAGCACAACTATTAATAAAAAAAAGTGAGAATACCACAATATACACATTTTCAATTTTTAAAAATTTATTTTACCCACTCTACTTTAAAACATCTTTTATACCCAATTTATAATAAAAGACCTATATACCCTTATAAAATGGGTATAAAAAATTTAATAACTTTGAAGTGGGTCCCATCTTATTCTCATAACTACACTACCCTCATATATGGGTAGATTAGACTTTATAAACTATTTAATAGGTAAATAAATATAAATGGAGAGAGGGAGAGAGTTTGTATTTTAAATATTAGAGTGAGTTTTTAATTAGTATTTTTGTATAAAAAAATTATTAATTAATCACTGATTCGATATGCGATTAATAAAAATTAAAGTTTATAATTAAATTTTATGAAGACAATTCGGTAGAATATTTAAAATTTTAATTTAATTTTGATGTGGATAATACTCTCGTGTTAATTAAATTTTAATAAATATATTTTCAAACATCACAAATTAAATATTTTTATATACTTTTATAAACTATAATATTCATTAATTTGTATTAAAATTTAATTTTTATATTATAATATGCATTATACATTTAAATAGTCTAAATAGAGAATTCAAATAATCACACATACATATGATAAAAATATTATAATTAGTTAATTTATTAAAATGGTATGTTTTAAAATATTAAATTATATAAACATCAAATAGGGTGGGGTGGAGGTGGGGTAGGGTGGAGTGTGGTGTAATAACTAGATAATGATCTTTGTGGGTCATATGGATAAAAAAGATTGTTTGAAATTGAAAATGGATAGAAAAAGTTATTTATATTTAAAGTGGGTAAAATAAATTTTGTGGAGTTGAAAATGAGTATTTTGAATTGTCTCCCTAAAAAAAATTATATCATCATTAACCTTAATTAATGATAAATTAGCCTTAAATTATGTCATTATCATCATGACATTTATCAACAAAAAAACTCTTCATCATCTTCCCACTCTTGGAAAAGAAAACAAAGAACTTCCCACAAATCTGTATCACAATTTTTGAAAATCAAATTGGATTTGGAGCCAGATTTTCGAATAGGAGGGAATTCACAACTCTTAATTTTCATTCCACCAAAATTTAGAAATTTCAAATGAACAATTCTGAAATTGGCGGTCCTTTATTCTATAAATATGGCAAATTAGAATCAACTCTTTACATCCCCACGCACATGGATTCGCGGTTCACAATTGATTTGAATAAACCACCTCCAATCTTCAACCAAGAATTACATAATGAAGAGAACGGAATTCCAATTTCTGTGACCTCTTCTACATCGGGAAACTTTGTAATCGAGTTAATCGGAGCTCGACTTAAATGAATTTAGAAACAAGAATGATGGAGCGACTTCAGATTCATTAAAGGAGGAGATGGTTGCCCAGTATAATTATGAGACAATCACAATGGACAACGAATCAAACGGCACTATGACAAATTTCACTTTTAATAGCACATATATAAGAGCGGGTAATTTTTAAACCGCTGTTAAAGCTTAAAAACCCGCTGTTAAAAGTGTGCCCGCTATTATATGTTAAAAGGCGGAGCTATAACATAGCGGGTAATAAAAACCGCTGTTAAAAGTATGATATCTTTCATTCTAAACACAGCGGTTAAAAACCGCTTTTAAATAGTTAAAAACCCGCTTTTAAATAGTTAAACAATAGAAATTAAATTGTCCCTCCCCAGAATCGAACCCATGACCTTAGTAAAAATAAAGTGCATAGTTACCATTTGGACAAAGCTAACTATTGTTTATCAATTTGCATTTGTTAATTTAAATAAATTAAAATACCAACTTTAATTTAAACCCTAATTAGAACTCACATTACACATTCCCTCCTTTCTCCTCCCAAAAATTTCTCGTTCTCAGCTGCCAGACATCGCTGCCTCCTCCACCTCAACAGCCGCCTCCTCCCACGCCGGGGCCGCCTCCTCCCACGCCGGCGCCGCCCACACCTGTGCGCTACATCAGACATAGTCGCAGCCTCGCCTCCGCGCTGCCACACGCGACACACCCCCTGCCGTCGCAGCCTCACCTCCGCGCTGCCACACGCGACGCGCCCCCTGCCGTCGCAGCCTCGCCTCCGCGCTGCCACACACGAAGCGCCCCCTGCCGTCGCAGCCTCGCCTCCGCGCTGCCACACGCGACGCACCCCCTGCCGTCGCAGCCTCACCTCTGCTCTGCCACACGCGATGCACCCCCTGCCTCTCCTCTTCGCTGTCAACTGAAGGTATAATTGATGGGATTATATTTTATTAGGGTTTCAAAATTATTTTTTGCAAGTGCGGGCTCAACATTTTTTGCAAACAATTTGCTAATTTGTGACTAAAAATTAGGCATCCCTGTGAATGGACAAAGTTAATATTGTTTGTGTTCAGGCGTCCCTGTGAATGGAATTAATATTGTTTGTGTGAATGGACTAAAAATTAGGCGTCCCTGTGAATGGAATTAATGTTGTTTGTGTTCAGGTTATTTCTCCAGCACTGCAAAGTTGGATTTTGTGAAAAGCTTGGTGCTGATTTGGCAATTGACAACAAAAAACAAAGCTGCAAAAGAAGGTATTAAGTCGCTCACTGCACAAGTAAGAAAAATACTTTGGGATAATTATCTTAATGATGATTTTGAGGTTTGTTTGTGTGTTGTCTACTCTATAGAGTGGTCATTGCTTACTTTTATTATGCTAATTTTATTGCTTTCTCATTTATATCAACTTATTATCTCGACTCTCTTTGGTAAATGGCATCAAACATGTACCAGAAACTAAACTAAGATATGAACTGAAAAATGCTAAATCTTCATTTGTAAAAGTGCTATTAAAATTTGCAGATGTGCTTCTATATTATCTGCTATTCTTTTTTATTAAGTGAAAGTGGAAAGTGTGTGACACAACTAGCCTTTATTTTAGCATCATTTTAGGTGTTAACTTAGATCTGGTTTTTTGCTTTGTATATGATTAGTTCACATTTTTTTATCATGTCAATATGATTACGAACATTGATTTCTTATCTCAGTTGTTGGGCATTTGGTATTGACTTTGCACCTCCATTTTCAGTAACAAAAGAAAGACAAGTAGGACAAAACTGAGAGTGAGTAGCATAAAGAAAGATGGATTTGTGAATGAGAAATACAAGTCTCATATTTGAGTAGCCCATTAACACATCATTATGCTTCCTGCATTGCAGGATTTTATTGTAATCATGTTGCCTTTTATTGTAATTCTCTTGTGTAAGTAGTCCCCGAGACAATAGAAGAAAGAGTCTTGGTATTATGAAACTAACATTTTTTAATTAATTATGTATGATGTTTTCTGATTCTTTATCAGGGAAATGAAGATATAAGATGAGAGAATTGAGGCCGAGAAGAATAGGGTAATGAGTTCTGTAATTTTTTTTTTATTATGCTTTGATTGATAAAGGACTAATGATGATTTTAAGTTACCCCTGTTCAAGTTCGCTGCTATTGCGGCTGCAACTAACAATTTCTCTGAGGAAAACGTGATTGGAGAAGGTTATTACTGTTGTTGAACTGAAGCCAAGCATATCAGGGAAGAGGGATCATTTCGTCCCTATTCAAGAGCAAGGCATGCCACTGAATGGTAAATTCTTGCAACAATTTAGGTGCATTTGGTAATTTGATTATGATGTTGTGATTTTTATTTTATTGTTTCTCAATGTGGAAAAGTGGGCTTGATGATTTCATTTATGCTAAACTGGGCCACGAATCAAGAAAGTTGGTGGGGTACTTAAGTTCTGTTCTTAGACTTCTTAGTAGCAGCTTTGCAGCTCAATTTCTGAAATTAATAAGAAAACTCGACTTGATAAACATTGATGTTTTTTCCGTGAAGTTTCAGAATTAAGCCTTTTCTAATCTGATTTGTTATATATAGAACTGTACTACTTTAGTTATTACAAACTAAAGTATTATTGGTACACGGTGCAAATGAGATAAAAATAATTTTGTGATAATATATGTGTAGCATTAATTTTTTTAATCATGTTGAGTAAAGCCATTTTTCTTCAAATATATATTATAGGCATCAAATTCTTATTGATTAACTCCTAATATGAACTCATAATGACAGTGTTACTGCTCAAGATCAAGTTGGCATAACTAAGGCTCAGCTCCAGAGGTACTTTATTCCAAATTTTAGCTTATGCTATACACATGTTCATTCATCAGTTGTGAACCAAGGAATGGAGGAGAGATATGGTACTGCAAGAGAATATCAAACATGTTGCTCAAGATTATTTGATTATTATGATGATGTAGTAGTTAATTAATTTAGTTATTGAACACCATTGGTACTTGAATTTATATTGATGTAATGCATTTTAAAGATTATTGCAATGATTAGCAAGTAATGATATGAACTTTTGAATTTTTAGATTTAATGTTATTTATATTAAAATTTATTTTTATTTTAATTAAAGTATAAAAATCGTACTACAAGTTTTATTAAAAAAATATATAATATTGCAATAATTAAATATTGGAAAAATATTGAGAAAAGAAAGCGGTTATTACCCGCTATGTTTTTTACTTTTAATAGCGGGTAATACCCGCTCTTATATCTTAAGTAAACCGCTCTTGAAAGTACTTATAAAAGCGGTTTTTAATATATAACAGCGGGTATTACCCGCTATTGAATGTACTTTTAATAGCGGTTAAAATCCGCTCTTATATGTCTATAAAACCGCTGTTAAAGCTAGATATAATAGCGGTTTTAAACCGCTGTTGTTCGGCGCCACTTTTAATATCACCATGTTCAACAGCGTTTTTTCCACCCTTTTAATGGCGGGTTTTACCCGCTATCTATCAGCGAATTTGTCATAGTGCGGGTGTGTAGATCGACTGCAAACAGGGTAAGGTATGGTTATGAATAATATGTGTGGAAGCATAATTAAAATATTTTGGTTGAAGCGAAGTCGGATTAATTTTTTTTAGAGGGAAGTAGGATTACTTGTATATGAGTTCTGTGATTTGAATTACTCAAAATGCAAGATTTATTCTCCTTCTTCTACGTATGCATATATGAGAAATGACTACTAATAGTACTAAAAGACTAAAGGACTTATAATAAGAATAGGAGAGAGTAATAACTAATATATCAAATACAATTCCTCATAACTATCAAACTCATTATTATACAAATTCCTTCCAACAAACCAAATACCCCTGAAATATTTAATTCATAACACCGTCCAGTTTACATTCTAACTTAAAAAGTAAAATGTTGCTTCATTTTAAATATCAAACACACATCATTTATCATTATCAGGCGTAATGAATCCACTATTTTATAGACATACATACATACATCAAACACCCTTTTAAAAAATAAGCATACATCAAACACTAAACTAGGGTTAATTACACTGAATAGTCGTTACAATCCAACTGCAACTGTTCACTACATGAAAACAACTCCAACAATCTAAAAATATATCTGAATTGCAAGATGCACATAATAAACAAGAAACTTACTCCAAACATCGTCAGAGTGATTCGGTTCAAAAGGTGACAGCATCGTCGTATACGTCGACGTGCCGTTCATTGATTGGTTGACAAGGTCTCGCGTTGTATTTGCACCTGATATCCAAAGGAGCCTTGAGAGCCTCCACTTGTTCCCTGGATATAGTTCTCGCCTGTACACCCAGATACAAATATTTTCCCACCAATCAAAATGAATTCTAACAAAAAATGTATAAAAAAATTATTATTAAAATTATTTCTGTAGCAAGGCTTCTGTTAAACCATCTCATATATAAACGATGATAACAAAATTTTGTATTCTCTCGATTACACAGGAATTTGTACATTTTTTTTATTTGACCGCTCTGCATAAATTTATACATTACTAAAAAAGAATTATTGATTTGCATACCTTCTCACATAACTATACATATATTTACATACATGACACAACTTTATTTTAAAAATATATTTTCCTTAAAAAACGTGAAATTTTAAGGGTGCAAAGAACGGAGGAAGTATTTAAATTTTAAATTTTTTATAAAACATGTAAAAATATTTTGTACAATTTTTTTAAAAAACCCATAGAAAAAGATGATCATAAAATTTTCCGTGAACAAGTTTAATAGTATGAAATTTATATTATTGCATATATTTCCTGGAATCATTGTTCTTAATTATACACTGAAACTGCAGTATAAACTGTTATAGTATCAGTTTTATACTATGTACAATCTTTATAAGAAAAATGTTTCTAAGTAATTGCAATAGAAAAGGCTAATTAGTATAAGACAAATCTCATTTATTATATAATGATTTTTAGTTTATGAAGCTCCAGCTCAATCATATTACGAAGACTAGTATGACTTATGTATTGAAATGGAGTTCCATCACACCTATAATTCCTAGAAGGAATAAGTCTTGGAGTGATGTTTTTTCTTTCTAAGTTTGGGGTTAAGAAAGGCCGTTGATATTACAAGTGTAAAGGTTATCGTATAAAATTCCGAAGTTTAAAATTCACAAAGTGTAATTAATTTTTAAAATATGCCATTTCATACAAAATTTTTCTTCGATTTGAAATGAATATTTCGCTAATGAATGATGAATTATAAATTCCTAAATTAATCAATTTTAAAATTGGATACCATATATATAAAGAAATTGGACCATATCAAACTTTATTTTATAATATATGATCTAATGAAGTAAAAAAAAAAGAGAAAAATATATAAGATTTATGTCAAACCTTTGCAAGGACGAGATAAAAAATATTTTCAGTGCAAGGAGGAACACTAAATGAGCCTATATATCGGTAGTACTTGCTCGGAGTTGTCCTTAATTCTGCTGGATGGAATAGTCCAAGTGATATTGGACTTGATGCCTCCTCCGTTTTGAATTCGTACATTTTTTTGTATATCTGCTACATACGAATCAATATACACAAAGATAAATCTGAATTCATATAAAATATTGTGTATATAAAATGCCATTGTTTAAAAATGTCTAATTTAGTATGTTAAATAATATTTTGTATGCATGATATCATATGATAGTAATATTTTATTTTATTTTTAAAAATGTGTCATAAATTTTTGCTTTAAAAGTTTGACCTTCTCAAGAATTGGATCAGGACGTCCATAATTGAAAAGTGTCGCCACGACAAAAACTTTTCCATCATCAGAAACATGCACCATATGTAGCTCTGCTGCAAACCTATTTATATTGGATCGAAAGTTAGATAAACTCCTATAAAATTTAAATAAAAAGAAAAATACGCTATTAAAAGAAGCACCACAAATTTGTGTATAACATACATTTAGACTTCAAGATTAATTTTGATTTTTTTAAACATCAAGTAACATGTCAATTTTATTTTATTTTTGGCTATTTACTTATTATTTTTTAAGACATTATTCTGTGCTATTTAGATTTTTTTTTTAATTCAAGTGCATATCATAGTATATTTGAGTGTACACAAGAGTCGCTCAAAACGTGTAATTTCAAAATCAATACTCCTTCTGTTCAACATCCATTGCTTTTGATCACAAATATAAGAAATATGTAAAATATAGATATAAATTTAGAACTGTTAAAATAAACGAGTTGCTCGCGAGCTCGAATCGTTAAAATTCGACTCGATTCGATGTGTTGAACGCGCCGAGCCGAGCCGAGCTAAAAAATATACTCGTTTACTAAGCGAGCTCGACTCGACTCAGTAGACTCGAATAATAAAGATTATTTTATAAATATTATATAATTTAAGGTATAAAATAATAATATTTTACATAATATACAACTCAAATTCTCAAATTACTCGTACTGATGAATTGGTGATAGTTTTATTTTTATTGCTGTTAAAATAAACGAGCTACTCGTGAGCTCGGCTCGACTCGACTCGATGTGTTAAACGAGCCGAGCCGAACACTACTCGGACTCGCTCGACTCGAATAACAGCTCTAGATATAATATAAGTGATGTGATGAGAAGAGAAAATAAAATAAAAAATGTGAGGGAGAGCGAGGGAGTACCGTTTCCCATCAATTCTGTGCTCAGAAGGAGAATGCCAGTGCATTTGCTTCAAGCTATACTTCTTACCATCGTCTACAGTTATATCTCCTGTATGATCAGGGTACTCTATCTACGTCCAATTAAATAAATAAATTACTAATAGAAGTAAAATTAAATTTAATCAAGGAAGGTACAAAATTACCCCGACAGTGAACTTGTAATCAACCAGGGTGACATTTACAGCGCGGTAATTTCTAACCAGGGGCTTCAACTTCTTGTTGGCAACAGCTTTGGCTGTTACAATATTGATAGGAGACTGCGATTTACCAGTTGCGCAGAGTGAATTGTTCGGGCTCAGGCCCGCCCATCTCGCCGGCCCGGTTGCTCCCGAGTATGTGAACTGCAGAGGACTCTCAACCTCTGCACCAAATATAGAAATGATTAAAACTCAATTAATTTAATTAAGAAAAGTCATAGGATAAAAATCAAGAAGAGTACTTAATGATGTAAAAGAGGCTGAGGCAAGAATCAGGAGACTTGTTGTGAAGACGAAGAATACCGACAGAGCAGCCATGATTGTCAAAACTTCCTGTCACTCCCAACAATATTATTGTAGATCACTCATCATGGTTTTATAAGCCTTTTGGACCAACACAAATTGACATATTACTACAATATTTTAAGTAATAACATGCGTAATTTTTTAGTAATAAATGATATAATTTTTTAAAAATGCACTTGAATTGTACTGTGCACAAAGGACTTACTCAAAATTTTGAATATACTTTTACGAAATAAAACTTGATAAGTAAAGTGAAACAAATATATAAGTGTAAAATAAAATTACGATTAGAGATGGTTTAAGTAATTAACAAATAAGTTCGAGATCAGAATTGATTTTATGTAAAACAGTCTTATAATGTGATCGTTTTGTAACTAACACTTTATACACAACAATTAGTAAATGAAGCAACTAATACTAACAAATTGGAACATATTTTAATGAAATAACTAATACTTTATCTGTCCACCAAATTATTTTCCACTTTTATTTTTTGTCTGTCCACAAAACTTTTTCTCATTTCCTTATTTGGAAACTACACTCACAATAAAATTTTGGGCCCCACAATACTCTTATTTTTCCCTTACTTTATCTATCATTTCAATATAATACTATTTTTCACTAAATCCCGTGCCTACAAAAAATGGGAAAAAGATTCATGGACGGATGGAGTACTTATTTAAAACTGCATACAAACAGTACAAATCAATTGCATGATTTAGATCTAAGATGCTAATCACACTTTGATTAAGGTCACAAATTTTTGAGTCAAAGCTTAACATAGTTCAATCATGATTCATAAATATGCCAAACAAGTGGCAGAGGGCACTACCCACTATCCAAGATGTCAATCCTTTGTTTGTTTGCTTGCTTGCTTTTAGGAATCAAATTTGCAGATGGAGAGTCTATTGTAATAATGGGGACAAAGGCCCCAGCAGCCAACCACTCTCAACTTTTTATAGTGCTAATTGTGCTTGTCAAGATGTTGATTTATATCATGAATCATCATCTATCATAGATGTTGAAGTAAAGTAGGATAATGCATGTCACATTACTTCTAGATAGAAAGGACTACTAGTCCATATTTGCTCTCTCTTTTTATTTTTTTAATAAACGATCTAAAAATATATATATACGTACACATGACGTGCACTCATGCATTCAAACTCGAGATGCAACTCAAGAGGCCCCATAAAGTTTCATGTAAAATTGGAAGGGGAGAGACACACACTTATGAAGAGATTTTGTGGGTCCCGTTTTTCCGATTTCAGTCGTCTTCTCTTAGGTGTATTTGTTCAAATTTTTTTTACAGTAAGTTAATCTGTTACATGATTGAAGTATCTCCAGATACATGTAATGAGAACAGCTATATTTTTATGTACGAAGAAAGAGTTGTTGAAGAATAGGATACAAAGCATGGACCTTCACAATCCATATCTAACCTATGAAACCTTAATTGCATTATGTATTATAACAAATTCTATCAAGATAGTTCGAAATAAACCTCAACGATTACAGAGCATAAGTTGCCCTCAGATACTCGATAATATCAGCACTCTCGAACATTTGGACTCCTGTGTTCGGATCTTCCAAGTAGGGAACCTGTAGTCATTGAATGTTTGAATTTATTAATAGATACATAAGAACTTGGACAAATCAGGGGGCCTAAACTACCTGAAAATGTCCAACTCTCTCGAAAATAACTTGTCTCTTCGGGCTGCCTCGTGCACAACTGCAACAGAATCATGTGTCAGAAAAATGATCAAAAGGAAACAATGATTTTATGCAGAGTGGCAATCAAAATAATAAAACAAATTAAATTCCTCAATTGAGAACTCGAGAGTGTTGATTAAAAGATTAATGCATCTGAGCTCAATAAATATAGCAATTAAGCTGTCCACATATTTCTTTTTCTGTTGATAAAGAAGATTCGAACATTGGCTGCGCTCAGCTCGAATTATAAAAAGATCAGGCTTCGATTAAAGCTCATTCAGGCTACACCAAGTTTTTATTGTTTCAAGTTTCCAGTAAAGATACATATTTATCACAATGACTAAAAACACATGAAGTATACCTGTGAAGAATGTGAGGTAGCTCTAACTCCACAAGTACTTCGCGTACAACTTTGCAAAATGGTGAAGCCTAAACAGAAGGTGAAATGCTAAGTAGAGGAAATAATATGGTTCTCCTAACATGCATATCAAATCATTTTTTATTTAGAGTTTCAAAAAGAGAGATCATGTTAAACTAAAAAAGAAATACTGATGTCTTCAATATCATCATAATCTGACCTCGTATGCCCAAATCTCAAGAGGCTTAGGCGGCAGTTTTGCTGGGGTGTAAGAAGAGCCCTGCACAGTCAAGGGTTTAAAATCGTCGAGATATGAGAGCAAGTAACTTATGGAAATTTTACGAAGTGAAGAAATGATTTTGTTCCTCTTCAGTCAATATATAACATTCTTCAAGAGAAAATTTAAATACATGGTGTAAAAGCTTATCAGATCTTATAATGTAAGCCATTTAAAAATCAGCAGGGAAGTACGTCAAAGACTATGTAGAAGAAGCTCTCTTGTCAGGGAATAGGAGATGAATTTTGGGACGAGTTTTATTGTGATTTGTGAGAACGGACTATACCTTCCCCATTCGGCCAATCATGGCGAGTCCCTCTGTTAAAGTCTACAAGAACAAAATGTGAGCAGGACAACTTTATTTAGTAAAACTCTCCACAATAATAACATATAGTGATTCCAGAATTGTTTACTTACAGTTAATGGACCAAGAGACAACAGAAATGGGACATTGCCATCACCTGAAGAAGTAACAAACAAAGTCAGTTCAAATGTCTTAAAAATAAAAAAAGATACATCGAGGATAAGATGGACGAAATAAATATACAAGATGAAGATGAATGAACTGATTGATTTACATTAGTTAAATACAGAAATGAGAACATATAATTCAATCACATGATGAATGAAAAGGGAAGCTAAACCTACACAAGATGATAGAAATTGAATAAATGTTGAAGTGAAGCATCTACTAGTTTTGAACTGTACATTTCACATCATCTATTCACAATATATTTACATAAAAGAATTGGACAATAAAAGCAAAACTACAAAAGAAGGTAAACCCGATTGAAGAAACATACCATATTTCCCAACCAAGTACTTGATTATGTCATCTGATTCGTACATTGAAACTCCTGTGTTTGGGTCCACCTAAAGCAGAAGAAAACAAGATGTATCAAACTCCTGTGAAAATGGCACGATGAGTAAAGTAAAAACACCTAGGGTTCCCATTTTATTTAACACAATTATCTTTTCTAAAATAACTTTCTAGACTCAATGATGAATATATAACAACAACACGATGTGCAAGAAAAGCACAACTGTCTAACCATGTAAGGGTACTGCCTTTTCCCACCCATTTGAACAACTTTAGGACGAAAATTTGGCCCGTTCCTTGGACAAGGGTAGAACAAGACATCAAGATCCAAAAATGCAACAATTTCTCGAACCTGTGATGAGATGGAGCATCAGTTAGAGACACAAAGGATATACGTATTTGAAGGCTAGAAATATATATGGAGATACACACCTTCCGACAAAATGGGCAGCTGGAGCATGTTCCATAAAAATCCGCATGGAAACAAATAACATACGCAATTAGTTCTCATTTCAAGTAGTTACAAATGTATATGATGGGAAAACTGAAAAAGTGGTTCTAAAAGTCACGATATTTATTACATAAATAAATACCAAATACCTTTCATACTCATATATCTCAATTGGCTTCTCAGGACGAGGGCCTAACTTTGAAGTCTCTTTCAACTTAAAACCTGACAACAGTGACCTTCTTAGAAGCATGCTCATTTAGCATTTTAGGTAATATAACTTAAAATGAAAAGGAAAAGGTAGCATAACTTGAAATGATAGCTCCTAGAGTAGTATATATGTATTTGTTATTATTTCATATACTTTGGGACATAAACTACTATCATTTGTTCAATAATACATATTTCTTCAGAAGTCGAGAGTATCCGGAAATTACCAGCAAATCCTAGAGCATACTGGTCTGATGGAATCTCTTTAGCGGGCACAAAAGTTACAGAATACCTGTCATTGTGATGAAACTGTGAAATCTACATCATTGGGTTTCTTTTAATTGTAGAACTTATAATCATCTCCTTAAGAAAAACGACATAACAATGTCCGATAAAATCTTACTAAACAACTTTCAGAGCACAACCAAAGATGACCAAGCTATAACATCATGATAAATTAGATAGGTTAGATTCCAGCTTCACCAGAAGAGTTCAATTGATCTGTAAAAGGAAAAAAAATAAGTATTCCTCTCCTCGAATTTTTTTTTTTGCATTTGTCGACAATAACTCACATAACTACCATGAATCTTGTGAGGGAAATATTTCCTCCATCCCACAAAGATAATGCAAATTTAATGATATTTTTAATATAGTAAGTCCCTATGTTTGTGGGATGGATGATAATAGAAAGCAAGCCTGACTTTGTGGGATGGAGGGAGTATCAAATCTAAACCTCAATTTCGACAATCAATTGAAACTATCAGAAGTTGAAAGCTTAAAGCAAAATTAAATTCTCTCTTCTCTAGAAACTAAGGTTCCCTAAATATAGGCTGTTAATTCAACCTTTTTTGGATGCTCCACTGAAAACTCCAACCCTGTAAAACCCTAATTGGAGAATATATTCTCAGATATACTAATAAAACTCACTGCAATTACATTTTATTTCATCAAATTCACGACTTCATATTGATGAATCAGTATACCTAAATATGAAATTGCAAATCGGCGCTAAATAAATGACCTTAATCACACTAAGAAAAAAAAGGAATGAGGCGAATTAAATACCCAGAGACAAGGACACTGGTGGTAAGGCGAAAGAGCAGAGCAAGAGAAGCCCCTAAAACGTCGAAAACCTTATCGGGTCGAACCGAAAACGGTTTGGGCTTCGGAGCCTTGAAGTTGGGCGGCGCCGATATTGAGGTCAAGGAGGTTTCTGAAGAATTTGCTGATGACTTCACACTTGATACTCTGCCGTTCGTTGTTCTGCGGGTTAATACTGGTCGGAAAATTGGAGTGGGAGTGAAGTTCAACATTCCGGCCATGGTGGCGGCGAAAACGGGCGGAAGTTGTGGACGGTGGACGGCGAGAAATGGGCGGAAGTTGTGGACGGTGGACGGCGTGTTTAATGAAGTTTGAGTTAAGCAAACATAATACATGTGGCCTGAAAACAGATAGGTACTACGGTTACATTTGAATTTCCTTTTTCTCGTGTAAAAAATCACAAAATGATAATACTCCCTCCGTCCTAGCTCTATTTTCCAACATTTCTTTTTTGAAATGTCTCAATTTTATTTTAACATTTAAAAAAAAAATTATTACACTTATAAAAATTAATAAAATACACATTTTATATTTTATTATTTAATTTTATACTCACATACTCCATATCTTTCTTAATCTATGTATTTAAATAAAAAAATAAAAAATAAAACAGAGATAGTAATAATTAGTTTAAGTTTTGAGTTAGCCTTATCTGCATCCAAGTATTTATACACTTAAAAATTATTAATAATAAATTTACTATAAAATTATTTTAATAATTTTAATATTGTTGATAGGCGAATTAAAGCAAACTACTGGTAAAAGATTACGAGAATAAATGATGAAGAAGCTAGCCAATACAGAGGAGCTAGCCAACACGGAGGAGCTAGCCAACATGGGAGAGCTAGCCAACACGGAGGTGCTAGCCAACACGGAGGAGCTAACCAACACGGAGGTGCTAGCCAACACGGAGGAGCTAGCCAACATGGAGCTAGCCAACATGGGGGAGCTAGCCAACACGGAGGTGCTAGCCAACAAGGAGGAGCTAGCCAACACGGAGGTGCTAGCCAACACGGAGGAGCTAGCCAACACAGATGAGCTAGCCCGGAAGCTCGCCTAGAAGCTCGCCCACAAAGGGGCAGCTCGCCCATGAAGCTCACCTAAGGAGCTCGCCCAAGGACCTCGCTGTTGATGGATGAACCATCCAAAGGTAAGGAGCTCGCCAGGGTACTAGGGCGTACTCAAGAGAGAAGGTCGGCAGAGGAGCTCGCCCGCAGCCGATGAGGCCGCAACCAAGCCCACCGCCATACAACCCAAGAGCTCGCTCAGGAGCCCGTCAGGGAGCTCACCATGTCCAGAGGGGGGACCTCGCCGAGGTCCGTCATCGCACAACCATCAGAAATGGCACAAGGCAATGGAGCTGGCCCAGGAGCCCACCCCTGAGCTCGCCTAAGAGCTCGTCCCGTAGCCTGCTAGATCCCGATGGTTGCGCTCTTTTTCCCTCCATCCGGTTTATCCACAAGGGTGGTTTACGACGAGGTTTTTAACGAGGCCCATCTAGTCTAAGGCATAGTAGTAGGACGAGGCACGATATAGGGAGCAGTGTGAGGTATTAAGACGAAGGTGTGGAACCTTCGTCAACACCGGATGCCAAATAGGCTCGTAAGGTGCTACCTCACTCTCGCACACCTATAAATAAGACATCTCTTGTAACTATTACACAATTCAATACAATTAATACATTTCCTACACTTTACTTTCTCTCTCTAAACTCTTTACTCTCTCTACATTATCCAAGAACACGAGACCCTTCAATTATTGTTTGGTAGAATTAATCCGACATAACTAGCCACATAACAAATACGATTAGTAAATTCTATCAACAATTTGGCGCTAGAAGGAGGGCGGTTGAACCAAAACATTTGAGAGTGAGAGATTAGGGTTTGCTTGAAGATTTGAAGGTGTTCTTGACAAAGCTCAAGAACACTTGAAGATACACACACATTTTCATCCCTTGGACGAAAACCCAAATTTTCGGGTAAAAACCCCGATTTCCGGATCAATATTTTCTGCCCGGAAAAAGTTTTCAAACGCACGCGTGTACACGAATAAACCGAATTTCGGATAATTCGTTACACGTAAAGCTAGACGAAAACCCTGACAGGTTCGCCCAAGCTGGAAGATCACCACCTCGGCGACCTTCGACGAGCTACCCCCTCCAAAATCCCAAAATGCCTAAGGAACAGACCTCGGCGAACACGCGGAGGTGGAAGGAGGGGAACCAGGACCAGGTCGAGGGGGAGACCTCGCGCCGAGCTCCTCTGAAGAGCAATGCTCTGCGACCTCCGCGGGTTGTGGTAACTCAGGAGGACTTAAACCCCGCCCTAAGGGACCTCGCCAACTACCCCGACGAGCTACCACCCCCGACCACCTCGGCGAGCTACCCCCGACGAGCTCGACGAGTTACCACCCCCGACGAGCTCGGCGAGCTGCCCCGACGAGCTCGGCGAGCTACCCCGAGTGTTAACTTTCAAATATTTGACAAAGAGTGTTAACTTTCAAATAGTAAATCATAATGTTAAAAAATAATTTATACTATAACTATTTTCATATAAAATTCACCCTCTATAATAATATCAATTATTTACACCTAAACATACAATTAAAAACAACTACATTCTTTAATTGAAATAAAAATATCTGTTTAAATCAATAAAGTAAGCGAGCAAAGATGACGTTCAAACTATGTAAGCACATTTTTCTCGAAACAAGTTCGTTAGCAGATTTCCTCTTAAAATAAAATAAAAACAAGCAGGTTTAGATATATTTTTTCCGTCGATATTTTGTAGAAATTGGGCCCCTAAAAATCGGTTTGAAAAAAAAAATTAATTTACTCCACCTTTCTACAAGAATTTACACAATTTTATATTTGTGCATCATACACAAATTTAAATATTATTAAAAAATATTAATTTACATATGTTTATATATATATTTATTCATATACTACTATATTATATATAAAATTTCTGTTGGATTCGAGTATTAAGTGATATTTACGTTTTAATACTATACTTAAATGGTGCCTTGTAAGTTGTAATTAACTAATAGCGGGGCATAAAATATATGGTACAATAAAAGATACTATTAAATTATAATTCACACAAAAAATTTAAGCTGGATCTGGTTCTGATTCGGTAGATTTTAACTTAAATTTGCAAGTTTTAATTTTTTTCTTAAACTACTGTGACCCAAAAAATTACGGTTCATATTTTGTTAGTTTGAAGAAGGGATTAGTCTTGTATGCACCAGTTACACGGTGCAATTCAAATTCATTTTTTAAAAGTTACACAAAATACTATTGAAAAGTTACATATGTTATTACTGAAAAATGTATCTTTTATAGTGTAATTTTTCAGTAATAAATTGTGTAATTTTTAAAAATGAACTTGAATTGCACCGTGTAAGTAGTGCACATGAGACTTGCTCTTAAAGAATTATGCAGTCGTCACTCCCTAAATTACGTACTGTCTTTAAAGAAATTATCCCCGTATAAAATCTATCTCATAAAAATTTTCTTCCTTTTTTTTTTAAAAAAAAAATTTCTTGTGTTGAAATTTCCTCATAATATAAAACGTGTTTGTTTTCTCTTTGGCATTCAAAAAATAGGTTGGAATAAATCTCGGTTCATATATATAAGTCATAACCATGAAATATAGTTGCATAAAGAGATCGATCATGCACGTCTCTCATCATGCATTTTAATTTTTCTCTTGATAAAGACAATATGCTTTTGAATGAAAGCAGTATAATGCCATGGACAATGATTTTGATAAAACATATATATGGGATAGATAGATACATATATGGGATAGATAGATACATGATATATGATTATATGAATATATGCCTGAATTAAGAAAAAAGGATCAACTTTAACTAAAAAAATATTTGGTTCCCACAAACTAATTAAATCGTAGATCAATTTGCATTTGGATTGGAACAAATGCCCAAAAACCTCTTTAAATTGTTCAAAGGGATTCCCAATTTATTACTCCCTCCGTCTCGTAGGAATTTGCACCCTACGGGACGACACATTTAAAAAAAAATGTGTTTTATATATAAAGTAGTGACATACGAGTAAATATATGTGTAGGTTTGTGAGTGTGCACGTAAATCAATGTTTTCTTTTTTAGTAGTGTGCAAATTCATGTGCGACATCCGAATAAGAAAAGCGTGCAAATTCCTGTGGGATTGAAGGAATATTATAATTAGTTCCATAGCTTCTCATCTATATATCATGCTCATGCATGTTTTTATGTTGACACATCTCAAACCATACATCTCTTTTTATATCAATGCTAGCTACTGCAACGATTTATTCTACATAGCCGCTAGTTTGATTTATTATTATTTGTTTTAGCAATGAGCATCAATCCTTGTTTGATTTTTAAAACAAAAAATAAGAAAAGGATTTACAGAATGTGAAGAGAAAACAATCTTGTATTTTAGGATTTTTAAGCAACACATTAATTTAATGCAGAAGTTAAATCAATATTTAACACAATTTACACTTGAGCTATATATATTAGAGAAAATATATGAACCATTATATGCTTCTAAAGAACATAAATGAGAATTAAATTTATAATACCCACACACGTAATAATATATATTACTACAATTGTCTCTAAATAAGAAATGAAATTTTGTATTGATGACACTTTATCAGACGTGTAATATAAATAAACAGATCGGATTGCCTATTCCAATTCATGTTGCATCCGTAAATAAAAGGTCTTTTAATAAACAAAATTTTTCTTATACTCTTGAAAATGAAAGAATATCTTCAAGAGGCATTAAAGTTTCTATTTTGTTGGGTTGTTTTAAGGCTCAAATGTTAAATTTATATATTTTAGTTCAATATTTTCTATTTTTTAAAATACTTTTTCATGATCAAAGATTAAATTTCGTATTTAAATTTATAGACATGAATGCCTTCTAAGAATTCGAGTCTCAGGTATGATCTGAATTTTTTTACTCTTCATAACGAGAATTTAAACAAAATTACATGCATGTTTAATTTTCAGCCCTTTTCACTTCTCAGTTAAAATAAATTGTAGAAAACCCCTACGGTAAAAACTTTAACTTTTGCACATTAATTAATCCAATTTTGACTCATATATATTTTAATGCATTATAGCATGGCGTCCCACAAAGGATCGAAAAATATTAGTTGCAAGTAACTAATATATTAATACTACGTTTCAATACAAACTATTACATTTTCATCATATGAGAACAACTTTTTTTCCATATACATGAACTATTACTACTTTTCCATATTCTTTTTACGAAAAAAATTACTATAATGGAAAATTATGTACCAAAAGTTCAAAACTATATAATGGAAATTCATGTGCCAAAATTATATCAAGCAGTGCCAACAAGAAATATATGAGTGTCGGAATTAATTTCATGCATGCATGAAATTCATCATAGCATGTTTGTTTTTGGTTTTATACTAATTTGAACCAATATTGTTTCTGTTCTGTTCTTTTTCTTCTTCTTTTAAAAAAAAAAAAGTTTTTCGACTCGAATATTTTAACTTTTAAAAAAAAAAAATCCGAGTATTAAATAGACTCGAAATTAATATACATACTTGTCACTCGATATTAGTTTCGTAATCTGGCCAAACATATTATGTAGAGGCATAGCAATTACATGCATGCAATTTGACTAATTGATTCCTACATCCCAAAAAGAAGAAAGAAAAAAATACTGAAAAGTACAAGCAATAAGCAAAGAAAGAATAATCAATATATATAGGACAAATCATTGATTAAGGGCATCTGAAACTCTGTTCAGCCCATGAGAGAGAATAAAGAATGGATGGGGCAAGTTGAGAACCCATTTTTTGTGGCCTGTATGAGCACCAACGAATTTAACCAAAAATTCTCGACTTTCAAGAATACACCTTTACTTTGAGTTAAGATTCTTAAATTCCATATATAGCTCAAAGTGCATGAGAGTAAATATGTCTCTTTCAATTTAGCGAGATTCGAATTCAACAGTATACATGAAAATTTAATCCTCAGTTGCTCTACGTGATTTATCTCCCGTATCATATACATCTGGACGGCGATGATGAGATTTTGGGTGGGTAGACCTTTTTTTCTTTTAAAGATTCTTAAATTTCATGCTTCAGTGTAATTCAAGTGGTAGAAAAGTGAAAATATGTGTCTCTATTATTTGATATCTATAACGAGTTTTGAATTCTGCAAATTAAAAGACATGAATATCTCTCGCATTATAACTTAATTCTCTTTAGAAACACAATATACGATTTATCTCCCTCACAAAGTTTTTTTTTTTTTGAGGGGGAGGGGGGGGGGATTCCATTTTTAAGGTTGTTCAAATGGTAGAAAAATGAGAGTAAACATGTCTATTTCAATTCAGAAAGTTTTACATATAGACATAATAATGAGAACCTAGTAGGTAGATCCTTTTTTAAGATTTATAAATTACATGCTCTAGCATAGCTCAAGTTGTAGAAAAGTGAGAGTGTGTCTCTTCAGATGAACAAAAAAATGCAGCGAGATTCGAATTTTATAATCGACATGAATATCTCTCGCAGTATACCTTAATTCTCAATTTCGCTCTTTGGAAGCATATTATGCAACATATCTCCCTTATAGAGCTGATGGGGCCAAAGGGACTCAATCCCTATTTTAAGTTAGTTCAAGTGGTAGAAAAATAATAGTAAAGACGTCTCTTTCAACTTAGTAAGATTTGAATTCCGCAAAAATTAACATGAAAACTTATTTCTTAGTTGCTCATTTGAAGTAAATCACGTGATTTATCTTTATTATATACATCTGGGCAGAGATGATGAAACCTTTGGTGATAGATCCCTTTTTTAAGATTCTTAAACTCCATACTCTAGCATAGTTTAGTGGTAGAAAAGTGAGTATGCGTGTCTATTATATGAACTGAAAGCTGCAACAATATTTGAGTTTTACAAAAGACATGAATATCTCTCCCATTATAACATAATTCTCAATTCTACTCTTGAAAGTATATCATGTGATTTATCTCCCGCCAAGAGACGATTAGGTCTAGGGTCTATTCATATTTTAAAGATAGCTCAAGTGGTAGAAAAATGAGAGTAAATATGTCTCTTTCAACTCAACAAGATTTGAATTCCACAAAAATCTAATATGAAAACTTAATTCAGTTGCTCATTTGTAGTTTATTACGTGATTTGTCTCTCATATTATACACATCTGGACAAGGATGATGAAATCCTGGGTGGTTGATTTTTTTTTTTTTAAGATTCTTAAATTTTATGCTCTAGCATAGCTTAAATGGTAGAAAAGTGAGTGAGTGTGTGTCCCTTGTATAAACTGAAAACTACAGCAATATTCGAGTTTTACAAAAGACATGACTATCTTTCACATTATATTATAATTCTCAATTCTGCTATTGAAATCATATTATGTGATTTATCTCCGGCCAAGATACAATTGAATTTAAGGTCAATTCATATTTTAAAGATAGCTAAAGTGGTAAATCGTGAGAAAAAAAGAAAGAAAGTGAAATAGAAAATTTTCAGTTCTGCAGATCTTCTTCACTATATAATTCAGGATAGGAATGTAAATCCATTTTTAAGGTTCTTAAGTTTCATATTTCATGTGGAAAGTAACATCATTTCTGCTCTTTTAAAATATACATTACCCGTCCTACAAAAATTTAATTTTTTTTTTTAATTTATGCCGTAAAATTTTGCATACTTCCTAAATAGAAATGTTTTTTTAAATCTCTACCCTCAAAATCTCACTTACAATCTTCATCCTACGCCTTTTAATTTCTATACTTTTTCTTAAAAACACTATATTAAAAAAAATACTGCAAATTTTTATAATACTGAGGTAGTAATGCGTGATTTATCTCCCACACCTGCATTATACTCCAGAATAGAGTTGATATTTTTAGGATTCTCAAATTCCATTCCTCAGAATCTCATCACCTTTTCCTTCTGTATGGGCCCCACATGGAATATCATTCCGTGGTCATTTCTATCCATCCGACCAATAGGACCACACGCAGTCAACTAGCCGCAGCCAATCAGGCGCCTACAACCCTTCTAACTAATGATTGAAATACCCCATAGATTTATTCTGTAATAAGATTCTTTTTCCTTTTTTTTTTAAAAAAAAAATGTAGTTAAGCCAGCCCATGCATGCATGCTATTTTTACGTAGAATCGCAGCTAAAACAGCAGTTTGTGTAGAATTGAAGTTAAGTACACTGGGGGAATCAGAGATGATGATAGAAATCATATGAGTTCAATGTACTTTTATCTTCAACGTGCGGCCAAAACATTCAAAGCGGGTCGATTTACAAATCTTAATGAAATGAAAAGGGCAGATAGCACAAGAAACCAATGTACAAATTGACAAAGAATGAGGCGACAGATTTGTTTTTCATATTTAATTTCATAAGTACATAAATTAGATAAGTAGTATGATAGGTGGGAGTGACATATTTTGAGTTATATTCTATCCACATGCCAGCAAAACTATCGAGGAATTTTTTTCTTTACAGCTTTATGCAAAGGTGTTCCACAGATTCCTCCAAACTGCATAAAATATCCTAACATATCAGAATCAAATGATCTTTCCTCAAAAGCTTAATGCTTCGAATATTATTTTATTTCCTTTCCAATATCACATAATGTTTATATACACATATATATATATATTCTCTTAATGCAAACAATTGAAAATCAGTCTCTTAGTTTCTGAGTCCTGTGCCATAAATACCTACTTTTATTAACAGACATGAATTCTACACGAACTATGCCATCTTTTCCCATAAACCATTTTTCGTTCGGGTATGTTACACAATAGTGTAACATCTTATTCATGAACGACACTTAAACATCATTACCGAAAGAAAGACGACACTGTGATCATGAGACACATTTTTCTGAATTATGTAATAAGTATCAGACAGTACCAAAGCAAGCACTAAGTACAGATTCACTTACTTTTAATACAAGGACCTCAATTAGTTGGGGCCAACTTATTAATGCCATATGATCAAGATCTTATCAAAATGTTTTAACCCAAGAATAAGTAAAAAACAGAGAGAACTGTGAAAAAACTTGAGTGTTTTTTTCTTCAAGATATATTGATCTGACCTAATCGTTAGGCCCCACAGTTTTGACAGATTAAGTAAGAACATAAGACCAAAGCTGCATTTGTCGATGAAGAAATGATTCATCATTTTTTACATTTTCCCCATAAATGTATTACAAGCCAAGTATGTAGATGCTTTAGTCAACAGAATCTTTAAATTCTTTATTAAAAAAAAGACCTAATTTCAAAACATCAGAGATAGTGGATTCTTCCAATCCACATCAAGGGAGAAAAAATTTCACCATTGAATTCCAAGAATAAGATTCTCATAACTTTGCAGATGACAAATATGAGTGCACTAAAAAGAAAAAGACTACGGTGGATCTATTCTTGTACCTATTTGTAAGGTGTTAAATTTTTCAACAAAGTCATATATAGTGAAAAACGAATTTTAAACATGGGTAGTGCACCTGTCTGAGAATAGAAACGGAAGTTGCAGCGAGACGATTTGGGACCCACCAGGCGAAGGACGGACAACATCTGTTGGATCTAATGTCCTATTGTTGGCCCTGTTCAAGATTCTCTACATGGTTATAAAATACATCAGGGGCTCACAAATTTCTGCTTAAAAACGTTCAAGAACAAACAAACACTAGTACTAGAATGTATCATAATCATCATCAGGGAAAGAACAGCCAGGGGTCGACCAGAATGTCTGAAAGGCACTTGTTTCTGAACGGGTCTGGAGATTCAGGACTTGTGCTATCGACTGATGCTAAACCGAGGCTTAAGTGGACCCCAGATCTCCACGAACGGTTCATAGAGGCTGTGAATCAACTTGGGGGAGCAGAGAGTAAGAATATACATACGGGAAACATTTAATGTTTAGGTGAAAACGGCATTCGATTTATGTCTGATAATTTTGTTTTATTGCAGAAGCTACTCCTAAATCAGTTCTGAAACTTATGGGAATTCAAGGGCTTACCTTATACCATTTAAAGAGTCATCTTCAGGTAAATCCTCAATCTATTCAAAAGTAAATGACATTCAATGTACAAAAGTGACTCAGACTCTCTCTTATTTACAGAAATATAGACTAAGTAAAAACCTTCATGGACAAGCTAGTTGTGGGAGCAACAAAGCTGGTAAGACATCTTATATTTTAGTCCTATCTTCAAAGAAGCAGATATGGTTTTTTTGTATATTGCTTACAGTTGAGACTGATTGCAGTGACAGGAGATAGAATGTCCGGGGCAAACGTGACGCAAGTGAACAATCAAAATACAGCAAATGTGGCAAATAAGTAAGAAACAGGAACAACAAATAATCTCATTAGTTTTTATTTATTTGTTAAAGATGAAACTGATACTATGATGTTTGTATCAGAAATATGCATTTAGGTGAAGCTATACAAATGCAAATCGAAGTGCAACGAAGGCTACACGAACAGCTTGAGGTAAACATGTCCAGAAACTTCTCACACTTATGATAACATTAAAACCATTGAACTATTAATTTTATATAATTCAGGAGTAAGAAAATGTTAAGTCTGATTATAACGAAGTTTTATCTTCTTCACATAGGTACAACGGCATTTGCAGCTGCGGATCGAGGCGCAAGGAAAATACTTACAGTCCGTGCTAGAGAAAGCACAAGAGACACTGGGAGGACAAAATGTGGGAACAATCGGCCTAGAAGCTGCAAAGCTTCAATTGTCCGATCTGGCATCCAAAGTATCGACCCAATGTCTCAACTCTGCTTTCCCAGGAATGAAGCAAGCCTCGGATTTATGCCTACACCACAAAACAACACAAGCAACAGATTGTTCGATCGAAAGCTGTTTAACATCGTGCGAAGGTTCTATCAGGGATCAAGAGCTGTACAACAATTTAATCGGTTTAAAACCCATCCATTTCAGTCCGTCTACAGAGGAGAAGGATATCGGCGATGAACACAAGATCGATCAACAAATTAAATGGAACGAAGAAATGAACGATGGCAGAGAGTTTTTTAGGGCTTCAAACGAAAAGGGGTTTTTGCAGGAATCTAATTCAAGCAATTTGTCGATGAGTATTGGGATTCAGGGCAGCGAATGGAACGGCAATGGGAACTTTCTAGAGGAAAGGTTCAAAGGGAACGAACCGGATCTCAAATTCTTCGATCAGAGCATTGATGCGATGAATGTGGAGAAGCAGAAGACGTCATCATCGGAGATGAAGCTGCCATTCTTTTCTAACAAGCTTGATCTTAACACGGATGATGAAAATGACGCCGACTCCAGTTGCAAGCAGTTGGATTTGAATGGTTTGTGTTGGAGCTGAATTTTAGGCAAATTGTGATCATCATTTTGTGTAATTTTGAAATAATTAAAGCTCCAGCAGATTATTTGAAGCAATTGTTTTAGCTATGTAATGAGACTTATATGCATGTAGCAATTTTCCAAACTTCTTTTTTTCTTGCATTTTTTTTTTATTGGCAAATAAAGATCTTTATTAATGATGATGTATAAGTAATACCTATGAAGGATTACATACAGAAAGTTTGAATATTAATTTTTTCCTTCACATACATCATTTATACTCCTAGTACAACCCATGGAAATTCTAGCCACTGCTGAGAGCTAAAGTTGAAGCAACTTTCTTCCTTGATTGCAATCCAACTCCATAGCCTATTCCTTACTTCATCTACCATCATGTTTGTAGTAGTCTCTTTGTTTGTGAACATCTTTTCATTTATTCCTTTCCAAATCACCCAAGCAATTCACATCCATATGCTAGCCATAATAAGTCTACCTCTCTTCTCATTGATATAACTACTAAAATGTAGTAAGTATATCAAGGGATTTGAGGTACCCACAGAGTTCAAATGCAACCAATTTGTGCAGCCCATCCAAACATTATATGCACAATCACACTCAAATAGGATACATGTGAATGTGGCAACACTCACAAAAACAAATTAACGAATGTTGGTTAAGGAGAATATAAGGTTAATGCTCTCACATTTCTGAACTCCAAATAGACTTAAAAAAAAAACACATTGGAGATGATTTAGGTCTCTTGTGAACTCGAGTTCACATGAACTCGTATCACTATTATATATAATCATTATCACTATAATAGTATATATACATGGCAATGATAATTGATAAATACAAATTTACCGTTAAATTTGGTTCATATAAATGTTTGTCTTTTACTAATGAATGTAGATGTTATCACATTAGCAAAGAATAATAATTAACATACATTGAAAACTATTATGAAATTTCACCCCTAAAAGACGGTAAATTGCTTGGAATGATATTTTTTTGTTGATTGTTAAAACAAGTCGAAATATATTTTTCGTTCTATGTTTTTCAATATTCAAGTTAAAGTTTCCTCAAAATCAAACTTAAATTCAAATTCTAAAAAAAGTGAAAGGATATAAATATGTGTGTTGATAGGATTTCGTAATTGTAAGATTAAGTGGTTGTAAATAGCTTATGATCCTATTAAACAATAACTATGAAATTATGTTTTTGATTTGTAATGTAGAGAGAGAAAGTAGTGAGAGTTAGAGAGAGAAAGTATTGTTGAAATTATGAACTTAGAGAGAGAAAATGTGTACATGAAACTTATTTATAAGTTTGCATGTTGTGAGATGACACCTTGTGAGCTTACTTAGCTTTAGGTGCTGACAAGTGTCCTTGACATTTGTCTTTATTCACTATTATGCTTCTGTTACATTGCTTCGTCCTACTACATCACTACTAGTTCCCTATATAGCTACTGTCCATACTTCGGACTTGGGCGAGCTTCTTTTCGAGCTCCATTGCCTTGTGCCATCTCGGAGTAGTGTGGTGGTGGACTTCAGTTTGGTCTCTCGGGTATGGGCGAGCTCCTTGGCGAGCTCCTTGACGAGCTTCCCTTCGTCTGGGCTAGCTTCCCTTCGTCTGGGCGAGCTTCCCTTCGTCTGGGTTAGCTTCCCTTCGTCTGGGCGAGCTTCCCTTCGTTTGGGAGAGCTTCCCTTCATCTGGGCTAGCTTCCATTCGTCTGGGCTAGCTTCCCTTCGTCTGGGACGAGCTCCTGACGAGCTCCTCAGCCTCCATGTTGGCCAGCTCCTGACGAGCTCCTCTATCTCCATGCTGGCCAGCTCCTCAGCCTTGGTTATTTATCCTTGTAATCCTTCATTAGTTTACCTATCAACATTTGCCCCCCAGCTCGTCCACATTATGATACTTCTAATGTGTGGACGAGCTGATTTGCCCCTGTGGGTGAGAGCTCGAGTGTAGGCGAACTCCCAACTTCGATGTTCTAATTTGGCTTCTATTTGTTTTCCACACGTTATTATTTTTAAGTAGCTCGTATTTATTTATTTTAGGTACGCAATTGTTCGTCTTATACCACTTAGGGAAGCGAATCGTTCGTCTTATGCCGCTTCGGGCAGCGAATCACACTTGTTTATTTGGCACTTATTTATTTGTCTTACGCCGCTTGGGACCACGAATTGCTCGTCTTACGCCGCTTAGGGCAGCGAGTTGTGCTTGGTTGTTCACTTGGGCGATCGGGTTTTAAAAACCTTGCCTTAGACGTTTTAAATCGTCTGTTGTGAACTTTTTCTTATCTTTGGGCTGTGGTCGCTTAATGATCCTTTAAGAAGGACACTTTTGCTAACCTGGGCACTTTGGCCTTTGCCTTGAGTTTTAGATAATAACGTTTTGGGACTTGAGTCCTTGCGGATTCCGAGCTTGAACAGTATATCATCTTTACGAAGAGTGGACCAGTTGTATCCCTGTCTGATCGTATTGTATGTCAAAGCTTGCCCCCAGCGTGACTCCCACAAATTCCTTGGTGGATTTCTTCTAACACCTCGAACCCTTGCTTTTCAGATAAGCATTTGAGTAGGGTAGAGAGAATCCACGTTTGTATAGTTAGCCATCCACCAACGTGTATCTGGCTGCTTGCTTTACTAGCCGACTAACTTCCCTCGCACCTTCTGGGACCGGTTCATCCTTCAAGTATTGTTCGATCAAAGTGCGCCAATCTTCGCAATCTTTCTGCTGTGCTAGTTGATGACCCGTCTACGTAGAGGTGCCACAGAGCTATACGGCCCCTCGTCGGATCTTGTGGGAAAGTTAGCTCGATGATGAAATCGGCAAGCGCTTGTCCTTTGATCGCTGTTCGGGGTGCGTAGGTTATACCATATTGACTAACTTCTAGTGATCATTTCAACAAGCGGCCTGCAGTGTCCGGCCGGTGCAGTATCTGCTTTAGTGGGAACGTTGTCAACACCTCCACTAGTATGTATGCTAGCTCCTCCATGGTTGAGTATCGCAACTCCATCCTGCTTTAGTTTGGCCCTGATAACTTAGAACCGATGAACAGTTCCAAGTCACCTCTGTCGGGGTCCACCTGAATTGATCTTAACTCCTTCAAGGGGGTGGCTTTCTTCTTCTTGTTCTCCCGCCTTGGATTGCCAGTGAGCTCATATCAGTCCTCATTCGCCATTGGCTCGTGACCTACTCGGGGTTCGAGGTCATCACTTCTTTCTCCAACTTCGGCAGGTTCTTGGACATCCTTCACTGCTTGAGGGACTGGGTTGGATGGTTCTTCAACTTGGGGAGCTTCATCAACTTCCATATGCATTGGTTCTCTATCTCCCACTGGTTCTACAGCTTGAGCTTCATTATCCTCCTCCATGGGTGCCGGCTGTGAGTCCTCCACTGGTTCCTGCACTCGGGCAATTTGTGCCTCTTCCGGCTGATCGCCTACCTCCATCAACTCAGTTTCGACTGAGATTATGTTTAGGATGTTGGGCTCGTCTGTCGAAGGGTGTTCCCCGTCTTCAAGCACATGTACCTACATTTTTCTTTTCTTTTCCTTTTTTTTCTTTTTTTTTTCATTTTTTAGATAGCGCAGCTTCCATCTTCTAGGCCTCCGGCTGGTCTCATCCAAGGTCCTCAACGTCTGTTGTTTGGGCCACGTCGATCCTCATCTTCTTCTTCGTCATCTGAGTCCTCATTCCCCCTTACCTGTCTGGTTCTCTTTGCCGGGACCCTCTTCATAAACTCGGCTAGCTTACCATCCTCATAGAATTTCCAGAGTTGCTTGAGTAGGTCCCAGCACTCACTAGTGAAGTGTCCGATGGACTGATGGTAAGCGCAAAATTTGTTGGGGTTCATCTTGGCACGGTCCTGCTGAATTTGCCTCGGTTCACTCAGCATTGCTCTGTCTTTGACAGCTGCAAACACATGATCAACGGAGACGGTCAGCACTTGGTTCAGCTTTTCTTTGAATTCGTCCCTGTATCCGAATGCCTTCGAATTTCTGGGGGCCTTGTAAATGCCCCCGGACTTCATTTCGGTGCCACCGACCTTCTTCAGTAATGCCTCTTGCATAGCGACGTACACCCCTGCTTTGTGTCGGAACTCTGCGTAGGTGTTTGGGCAAGACAGGTGCATTTCTTTCCAGAGCTCGGTCCCCTTCGTCAAACCAGCCATCACCGCCATGATCTTGGTGTCCTTGCTCATCGGCTCGCCTTCCAGCAGTATTTTGTAGAACCTTTCCAGGTACTGCTGGTTTGTTTCATTCTCTCCTTGATGAATGTTGGCTAGTCGGTGCTTCTAGGTCAAGTAGGACCCCTACCCGGAGAAGTGGGCCAAGAACTCCTGGGTGAGTTGGCCGAATGACTGAATTGACCCCGGGGTGAGTGAGGAGAACCAACGGTGAGCTTGGTCCCCGAGGGTCAGCGGGAAGTTCCGGCATTGAGTGGCATCGGTGGTACCTACCGAGATCATGTAGTCCGCTTACTTGGCCAGGTGGACCTTCGGGTCAGACTCCCCTTCGTAAGCGGACATCACCGGGAATTGAATCTTCTTTTGAACCGGTGCCTTCAAGATGGCAGGTGCTAATGGGGATGCAGGGAGAGTGGTGGCATCAGGACCACCAGTTTTAGCAGCTACTTGCATCTGCAACTGCTCTACGGCCTTTTGTAGTGTGGCCAGCTCATCATTGTGAGCCACCTCCTGTGGAGGCTGTTCAAAGGCCATGCGCCTCATGGACGCACGTCCGCGCAGTCCCTCGCTCTGGGGTGGCCCTTCTGTGATGGGCTGGAACTGACGGCCTCCATTAGGGCCAAGTCTGTTGGCTGCCGGCCTCCTCAAACGATCATGGGCGGACCTACGAGGTTGTAGGTTCGATTCTCCCCTCAGGGATGAAGCAGGGACCGCCACTCGTTCATCTTCTTCACGTTTGGGCCCTAACCTGCCCTGGAGGACCTCAATTCCTTGAGATTGGTGGGTGGCGGATGCCTCAGTATAGGCCGAAGCTCGCCCGTCTCGCGAACCAAGTCTTTCCACCACCTTGGCTTTCCCAGTGCGTTCCTTGTATTGGCGAGCTCGAGCGGAGCTCACCTCTTGTTCGGCGGGAAGGTCGTTGGCCTGCTCTCTAGTCTGAGAGACTTGGATTGGCCTAGTCACTAGCTCCCGGGCCTCGTTGGCAGGAGCTCGCTGGGACCCCTGGGCGAGGTCGCCCTGTTGCCTTTGCTGCAACCTTTGTAGGGCGGCGATGGTGCGTTGAAGCTCGTCAGGGATATTGGCGAGGTCCCTCAGAGCTGGGTTCAGCTCATCTTGTGCCACGATAGCTCGATGGGGAGCTCGCGGAGCGTTGTTCTTCTGAGGAGCTCGGCGCGAGGTCTCCCCATCATGTCCCTTCCACCTTCTTGTGGTAGCTGAGGTTTGTTCCTTCGATATTTTGATACTTTAGTGAGAAGGTCGTCAAGGTCGGCAATTTCTAGTCAGGGTAAATTGTCCAAGATCCATTCTAGCCTTGCATGCACGCAAATTGTCCAAAATTTGGTTTATTTGCGTACACACATGCGTTTAGGGTCCGTTTTGTTGTGTTATATGTCCAAAATTCTGGGAATTTGACTGGAAAACTGTAAATTAAAGTATTTCTTCAAATGTTCTTGAGTTTTGCTAAGAACACCTTTAATTCTTCAAATCTTCTCACAAACTGCTCTCGAAATTTTCAGGATCGGAGGTCCAACCCTCCTTCTAGCGCCAAATTATTGATATGATTTTGTAATTGTAAGATTAAGTGGCTGTAAATAGCTTATGATCCTATCAAACAATAACTATGAAATTGTGTTCTTGATTTGTAATGTAGAGAGAGAAAGTAGTGAGAGTTAGAGAGAGAAAGTGTTGTTGAAATTATGAACTTAGAGAGAGAAAATATGTACATGAAACCTATTTATAAGTTTGCATGTTGTGAGGTGGCACCTTGTGAGCCTACTTGGCTTTAGGTGTTGACAAGTGTCCTTGACACTTGTCTTTATTCACTACTATACTTCTGTTACATTGCTTCGTCCTACTACATCACTACTAGTTCCCTATATAGCTACTGTCCATACTTCGGACTTGGGCGAGCTTCTTTGCGAGCTCCATTGCCTTGTGCCATCTCGGAGTAGTGTGGTGGTGGACTTCAGCTTGGTCTCTCGGGTATGGGCGAGCTCCTTGGCGAGCTTCCCTTCGTCTGGGCTAGCTTCCCTTCGTTTGAGCTAGCTTCACTTCGTCTGGGCAAGCTTCCCTTCGTCTGGGCTAGCTTCCCTTCGTCTAGGTTAGCTTCCCTTCGTCTGGGCGAGCTTCCCTTCGTCTGGACTAGCTTCCCTTCGTCTTGGCAAGCTCTTCTGCTACTCTTGGTGTTGACCTGATCTAAGCTGACGTCGTGGCATGGGGCCACGCTGACGAGCTCCTCAGCCTCCATGTTGGCCAGCTCCTGTACCTCCATGCTGGCCAGCTCCCCAGTCTTGGTTATTTATCCTTGTAATCTTTCATTAGTAGTTCGCTTTAGTTCGCCTATCAACAATGTGGGAAATCCCCCTTTTTTTTAAGTAAGACCAAGTCATGATTTTTTGTTCCATTTATTATTTAAGTGTTAATAAGCTAAAAAGGAAAAAAATTTAACTATACGCCACCGTTTTGATACCAACACCATTTATTGATTTCACTATTCATTCCCAAATATGTGTGTAGGATTTCTCGAATCCTTTACAACCAGCTCAATAGCCAATTCTGATAAACATCTTACAATCAGGCCCGTTCTTTAGCAAGTGTACCTAGTGACATGTCACAGGGCCCCAAAAATTCATGGGCTCAATTTTAAATTTTTTGTTAATATAAATAAATCTTATTATAATTATAAAATTATAAATAAAACGCAAATAAAAATTCAAAAAATAACAAAGATATTTTTTTGGAAAAAATATTGGAAAGAAGGCAAATCTTAAATTTAAAAAATTCAAATTTCAAAATGAACTAAAATTGGGAGTTTAAACAAATTTAAAAAAGATCGGAAATATATTATGAAAATGGACTAAAATTTCAACCAAAAAATTAAAAAATCGTAATATTTTCACCTATATCAGAATAAAAAAATGCATAAAATTTGAAAAAATATAAGAATATGAGGAATGAGATTGAAGGATGAGAAAAAATAAATTTAATTTTTTATCTTTTACATTCTTATTTTTTCATATCTATAGTATCAAATAAAATCAATTGATCGGTGTGTACCGAGAAAAGTGAAGAGATAAATGGAAAGGAGGAGAAGAAAAAAATTTGATTAAATTCATTATGTGAGAGGTGCAGATGTGGGGAGAGAGATGGGTGAGGAGGTTGGACGTGGGGTGGGGGTGGGGGGCATTTGAAGAAAGAGAGGAGAGAGAAAAGGTGGGTGTGTGCTGAAAAAAAAGATTTGAGGTCTCATTTTAAAAAATAACACAGAGCCTCTATATTTTTTGGGACGGTCCTGCTTACAATCTTTGAAAAAATATTGTTATTAACATCCAATAATATTGAAAATAACTACTTATGCGAGGGGAAAAAATATTGACAACCACAAATAATAAAGTTGTCACCCAAGGATGCCACCCTTCATCCACACTAAAGATTATTTTTTTCATTGATGACTTAAAAATGTCACCTTTTAGATTAAATATCTAATTTATCCACGGATGACTCTTTTTCTCACAAGAGATGACTCAATCCCTCACTCTCACAAGAAATGACTGGTATGATACATGTGTTGCTCATAAGAAATTCTTTATAACTAACTTATATCTTCCAACTTTCAAGTCAGTTCCATAACAAAAATTGTTAAAAGGCCTAATGTAAAGTTTAACTAACTAAATATCTATTGAAATAGACAAGTATGAATAATACTCCTCCGTCCCGTAGAAATTTGCACCTTATGAAACGAGTTTTATATATAAAGTAGTGACATATGGGTAAATATGTGTATAAGTAAATCAATATTTACTTTTTTAATAGTGTACAAATTTGTGTGGAACATCCAAATAAGAAAAGTATGCAAATTCCTGTGGGACATGGGGAGTATAATTTATTAGTTGACACCATTACTTTATACTAGCATTTGTCTAAATATCTCTATTGAATATTGAGAGATTACACATGCATGCTCCATAAAATGAGTCAAGTTCTTCGTTTTACCCTCGTACATATTCCACATAAATAAAGGGCAATCCTCTTATCTTCTTTCAGCCAATATCAGAATCACTTGTAAGAAAATTATCAATTGTTACTCCCTCCCCTCTATATACTTTCATTTTTAGCAAATTTCTTGTAATCTAAGTATTACAATTTTGTTTAAAAGTGTCAAAATATTATTACTTTTTTCTCTTCTTCTATTACATTATTTGTACTATATTTATTATTATACTCCTTTGACTTAATATATATGCTGAAACAAATAAAAAGTAAACAGAAGAATGAGAAAATTATTTTCCATTTGGATGTCATACATTCAGTACACAAATCTCCACATCAAAAAACTTAGAATCTCATTCAGTTTAATATATATATTCCTTTCATTTTGTAGAACTTTCTTTTCGGAACTTTTTACAATAATTTGTATTTCATAACTTCACCCTCATTTACATATTTACACAAAACAATATTATTATTTTTTATTTTTTGGTTTATATTACATTCAATTCAACTAATCTTTTTTACTTTGTATATAAAATTTTATTAAATTGTCCCTCGAAGCACTTCCTTTTCACTTATTTCTTAATATATGTCTTCTTCTCCTTTTGCAAGTTATTGTAGGACACAGGGAATACTTGATATCTTATTTCGTGATTCATTCAATTTAAAATATGTACAACGAGAAATTTGTTCATGCATAAATCACTTTATAAATTTTTTTTAATAGAATATTATGTATCGTTTAGTAATAACAAATAATATCATTTGATAATAACAATCATGCTCTTCAACTTATACTTTCTTCATGAAAACCGCTAATAACAACAATTTACATCTTTCAAAATTATTCATATATCAACTATATCACTCAATATATGACCCTTCCATTTAATATTTATATCATACGTGTTAATCAGTGATATTCTTCAATTCAATATAGATACCACACGTGTTAATTAGTGATATCTTATTGACCCGACTCATTTTTAAATCTACGTATTTTCAGCTAGCCCTTTCACCTCTCTTACTAGAAGGCCCATCCCCATTTCTATTCCATGGGCTGACGATAGTTTATGGGCGGCCCAGTTTTTCAGGGTGGGCCTATTAGGCAATTGGGCTGGACCAAACTTTGAAAAACATAAAATCTCCGATAAACAAGTTTTTATATTTTAAAATACCATTAAATATAAGCAATGATACTATTACACTTATAAATTAACATTACAGTTAAAAATATTATAATATCAATAAATAAATTTAATAATATTAATAAGTACATCTAGTGACATAAATTCTATAAATTCTCAATTCAAACGTTTGGGTCATAATAGCATTAATATAATATGATATATTAGATATATCTAGAGACTGTTTTATACTACAATATTTTGTCTATTAATAGTGTATTTAAAACAAATTTACAAATAAAATAAAATATATACTCTCGTCAAAATATACAATTACTAAAACTTATTTTAAATTCTGTTAAGCTTTTAGTCGAGTATATATTACATAGAGTAAATAAAAAAAAAAAATTATCACTGGGTAATAAAATATTTCCAGATGATCTAAAATCTGCTTAATTAATCAGCTGGCTGGTCGAGTCTCTACTTTCGTATAAGGCTTACAAAGTGATCAGTAGTAAATCTTGCTATATCAATTGGCAGGTTGAATAGAGATATTTGGCAAACAAGTCATTATTATAATTAAATTAAATCAGTAAAATAAGAAATGAACTTAATTTGTATAGATAAATAAAAACTCGTAATCATATCGCCTGTGGTGACATAATTACATTTGCTTAAATAAATCTTCTGAGAAGTTATTAATACGTTTGCAACTCTCAAATGATGAAGCTAAGGCATGCAGCATGCACACCTACATGTACAGACGCTCAACATCATTTGCAAATTGCAAAAAGTCGTGTTTTACACCAGCCCCTCTATTGCAAATAAATAAATATATATATATATATAAATAAAGGAGGTCTCGTATATAATTGGTGAAAGATGCAAATCAGTCAACAGTTAAAACTTTTTACTTTGAAAAATATAAGTGCTTATCCTGAGAATTATGAATCGATTATACTCCCTCTGTCCACGAAATTTACGCTCATATTTTTGCACGTGGTTTAATGCAATATGTCGGAAGGTATTATGGGATATTGTGAGGTCCGTTTTGAGTAAAGAATGTATTTATGGAAAGTACATATGATATACTTTTCATAAATATTCTCTTTATTCAAAACGGACCTCACAATATCCCGTAATACCCTCCGACATATAGTATTAAATCACGTGTAAAAATGTAAGCATAAATTTCGTGGACGGAGGTAGTATTAGAAATTTACACTGTTTTTTCACCACAAATTTTTTCAACGTATTCAATCACAAGTTTTAATGCAATTAACAATCACTTTGCAATATAAATGATATTGAGTTAATTGTTGTGTGCACTAAATACACATAAAATTAACTTAATATATATCTTATTATATATTGTTCATTTTGTCATTTTTTTTGTTCCACTATATATGTATATATATATTTTTTTATTTGAAAATTACTATTCACTTTTTTTATTATTATTTTCATTACTTTTTACATTGTTCCTATTATTTTTTTCACTTTTCACATCATTTATATTTTTTTAATTTTTATCTTAATTTATGTGCCCATAAGTAGAGGTGTCAAATTGGCCGGGCCGGGCCGGTACTGGTCCATCGGGCCATTGTGTTTTTTGGGCCCGGCCCGGCCCGATTCCTATCGGGCCACTTATTTTCAAGCCCGTCCTGGCCCAAGACGGGCCACCGGGCTACCGGGCCAAATCGGCCCGATTTTTTAATGTTTTTTAATTTTTAATATATTACCATTACATTTAATTTCTATATATATATATATATATATATATCTTATTAATTGGTCATTTTGTATACAAATCTATTCAAATAGTATAAAAATTTATTTAATTTGTCAAAAATAATTTAATAATTAAAATAAAACTCAAATTTCTATATAGTAATACTTAAACAAAAATAATTCAACAAACCTTAATAAAATATAATTCACAAAAATAAATTCAAACAATGATTTTCTAACAATCATTTATAAATGCAAATTCATAAAAAAAAAATTAAACAACTAATTCAACATCCCTCTAATAAGTTTGAATTATAATTCATACTAACAAAATAGAAATTTTTAATTAAATAAAGTAACATCATCAAGATTCTAAATAAAGTATTTTCAATCATACCTATTCATATTTTTAATATTATAAATTAATTAACTAATAAATTGAGATCATATTTTTTAATTAAAAATATCTTTTGAGTAAATTTCAATGGAAGCCAACAAATGAAAATATTATTAATGAACATATATATTACCAAAAATTGTGCATATAAATTACCTCAGAATTTATAATTACCTCTAATACTACAACTCATATTCTAAACTATATCAGAATCCTCTTAGCACAAATATCAAATACTTAACTACAACAAAACAAAGTAATCCCCAATTTAAAAAAAAAAAAATCTACCGGGCCAGCCATGGGCCACCGGTCCGGCCCAGCCCGAACGGCCCGACGGGTCTACTGGGCCGGGCCAAATAGGCCCGGTTATTTTTGGGCCCGTCCTGTCCTTTAGGCCAGATTTTTCGGGACTAATAAGCAACGGACAATTTGTACCAACTACCGAAATAGAGGGAGTATAATAAAAGTAATGATATGCACATTATGAATATAATAATTGCATATAAATAAATTAAAATAATTAATTAAAATAATAGTGAGCATTTGTTTATTTATTACTATTACATTCAGGTGGTGATTAGTAGTCAATATTAGGGGTTACAAATTTTGTAAGTAAAATCTATATAATGTTATTTGGTAGAACATAATATAAAAGTCACATAAAATTAGTCCTAAAAAATAATATCACTTGGTAGGGTGTAATATAGAGAGAGAAAAAATAATTTCATTTGGTAGGGTGTAATATGTAGATATATAAGAACAAAAGTTACTATTCAAGCCATACAAAATTGTAAGATGGGGAAGGTGAGATAATTTATTACATTGTGAACAGTGAAAATAGTGTAATATGACCTCTGCTTTTTACAGGGTCGGCCGTATAAAAACCGGGTCAATATAAAATTTGTATCCCCTACCAAACAAAATAAGTCAATACAAAAATTCATATTATATCTCTTGTACCTCCTACCAAACATAAAGATATAACTTTCTGTAAAATATCATTCTCACATACAAATACGGATGATTAAATTATGGTGTTATTTAAGGTCGACGTGGTGGCGGTGACCGCCCATCGGAGTCGGCCATGACCCGTCCAAAAAGGAGCCGATTTTTTTATCCATGTCAGTGAAAAATCTAGTGTGATGGGCCCACCCCACCTAGTAGATTTTCTTGATCATGAGTTTGGGTGGTAAAAGTTGATAGAGACAGATTGTGGGGTATATTTGTCTCTACATAACATATTGCTCTCTCTGCCTTTGAATTTCCATTTTAGTTACTAGTTGCAAGGTTAGAAAGAGTGTATACTTGCACCCTTAATTACACTGGACTTGGACAACATTTCATATTCCTATCATTTTCATCATCATTTCACATTTTTTTCCCTTCTCAATCACCCTTGGAGTGGGGGAAATATTGAGAAAACTTTTTATCGTTTAAAAGTCTTTAAAAGGAAATTCTAAATTATAAAAAAGCATGGAATTAAATTATTTATATTAATTTTTCTAGTAATTCCTCTCACTCAAAAGTTGAATCTCAACTTTTTTATATGAGAAGAAAATCCAATTAATAGATAATTTAATATGAATGAAATTGTTTTTATTTAGAAATTTAGACGAATCTAATCTTTATAATATGTATATCTCATCAAAAAATTCAATCCTATAAAAAAGTGTTTAATCAATATATAATTTTAGATTTTCCAGTAACACTTGCCTACACCACCAACAGGTGCACAATTAATATTATTTAATATAAGCATCTAGCATTATTGAGTAAAATAGTTAGTATTGTCCAATTGTTTTATCAAAACATTTAATAATGTTCAATATTGTCTATAATCATCGTTTGAATGACATTTTTATACAAACATATATTTTTTGCTCTAGTTTTATTTCTAAATTTTTTTATCTTATGATTATTTTTAAATATATTATTATTTATTAATGATAATTTTTAATTTATTTAATTTTTTATTAATTATAAATAGTTATTTATTTATTTATTTTTGTCGCCCACACAAAATAATTCTGGGTACATCGGGCTTCCTAGCTCCTATAACTGGAATAGGTGTAGAATTCACATAAGCACAAATTCCACACAATGATGTGCTCATGTAGCATGAAATTCGCGGTGATTGATGAAATGGGTCTTAATTATGACTTACTCCCTCCATTTCCAATCTTTTTTTTTTAAATTTGGATACACAGATTAAGAAAAAAAAATATGCATGTAAATGTGAAATTAATTAATAAAATATAAAAAATATATTTTATTAATTTTTATAAATGTAAATTATTTTTCTTTTCAAGATAGAAAAAAAAAGTTGGAACGTTTAAAAAAAAAAAAAATTAGGACGGAGGGAGAATTATATTATACTAATACATATGTATCATAAACATTAATTAAAACAATAAATATGGAGTTATTGTCTCCGCTGAAAATGTGAAGATCGATCACATCATGAATTGAAGTTGAATGAAATTAATTAATTGTTTATGGATAGGCTTCATTCCTGCCATAAACCTAATTAATTGATAATGTAAATGCAACTTGCATGGAATGGGATGGGAGAGTCGACTTCAATCTTAGCCTGCTTAGACGATGACTAACGTACGGGTGTTTGTTTAAATTTATAAACTCTTTGAAATAGCTAGTTATAATTTGTTTAAAAATTTATAAGCTCTCGTATTTTTAGTAAAGTAAATTATGTGAAAGTTTATAAGATATAGAGAGCTTATAAGAATTTAAAATAAATTTTTTATATTTTATAAATTGTAAAAAATAAATTGGAATATTCTAATATATTTTTCTCACCACCTCTACTTTCCTCACTCGTTTCACCGCGAACTCCGCCACCAACCTCTATCTTCATATATACTAATGTGTATATCTAAATACTCATGCCTATACCTTATACATATATATTTCTTAGAACATATATTTTTCATCTGAGAAGTTAATTATTGGATCTCCGAAAGTTATTTCCAAGCCAACCTTATATCTCCCATCTCATAATTCATTCTAAGAGAAAATCAAACTTGAGTCGTTTATTAAGTGAGGAGTCCGATGGCCAGGTGAACTAACCCACCTGGATATTTTATCCTATTATATTAATTCTATGTAAAAAAGCAGACGCCCCTTCAAAAAATTAAAAGAAAAAAGACGTAGCGCGTACAGCAAGATTGAGGCACCCACCTTCTGACAAAAAAAGACGATGTTCCAGGATGTTTGTAGGGAAGCAAGCATGTTCCATTGTCAGAATACTAATTTATTTAAATTTGCTTTATTAATTAATTAAAATATCTCTCCTTACCACTTCTCTTTTAAAAAAAAGCAAAAAAAAATTTAAAAAAAAAATCTTCGATCTTATCTAATATACTATCTCATACCAGCTAATAAGCTGAACTGCCCCACAATCGCAAATGTGTTTGCGCACAAAAGCAATCTTATTACTTAGGTATCGATTCTTTATTGGTCACAATGTTGGAATCTTTGCCAGTTTCATCAATTCATACTACATGTAATAATAATAATATTCTACAGAAACAATTTTTATATACAAATTCCATAATATAAAATTTATACTAATGTATTGATATTATTAATTATATTCATTAATATTATAGATATATTACTGCGACATACATTTTATACTATAAATAAATTTTACATGAGTACTACTCAATGTTCTAAGAGTTATGTGCATGCATTAAGAATTCCACGTCTTTCAAACAGTTGAGATTTATAGAAAAATGTACAGTTAATTTTTTTTAAATTTTTTTTATCATTATTCTTCATTCATCGGTTCTATTGTTATTAATATGGGAAAAGTTTCTTTTAATAGTAAAGAAGTTGTCACATTCAAAAATTTGAATTCATAGAGAGATGTGTAATTAATTAATTTATTTTTATCTTTTGTTCCATGTTAATATTAATTTATCATATATTTTATTATCATAAATATAGCAAAAAAAAAAAAAACAAGAGGAAACATCAAAATAAAATGGGAGATATGCATGTACGGTACCCAACGCATACTTAGGCAAAGAGATTAGATCTTTTGCCACTCTGATTACGTGTGTGTATTTGAGGGATTCTAATTTTTTGCTGTTTTATAATTTATCATAAATTTAAATTTAATTCATGTGAATTACACATTTAATTTTGGTTCTGTAAACTTAAAAATATTTTGATTTTGGTTCTTTTATAAATTTATAGGACCAATATCAAATTTTAATATTGATCCTGTAAATTTGTAAATGAATTAAAATCAAAATATTTTCAAACTTATAAAATCAAAATAAAAAAATGATAAAGATCGAGACCAAATTTAGAATCATGGCAAGTTAATAGACTGCAAAAAATTGAAGGTATGTTTGTTTGGAATTCACCGGATGGACGTAGGACTTTGCTATCACACTCCATACGAATTTTAGATTTAACATTCGGTTTTTAAATCTCAAACTTAATCCACACCTAAAAATACCTATTATGCATATTATTGTTCTTTCCAACACAAAATACATAAAATAGCTATTATACCTATTATTATATCTACAATATCAATCATTTTCACAATATGATTTTACATAAAAGTAATATCCTACCTACCAAAATTTCAAAACAAACACATACTTTTACTATTTATCAAAATTTTCACATCCCAAGAGATCCTATATATACATGCATTTGAAAAAACTTGTTATATTTCTTCTTCTGAAAAATTTCAATCCACAATCTGAAAGATAGTAATATTATCAATTTAGAGTTTTCTTTTTCTTGATTCAAAGTCTAAAATTATTAAATTGTCGATCCAAGACTTAAAGACAGAAATTATCAGTTCAGACTAAAGAAATTTAGAACATGACATCTTAAAATAATATATTGTAAATTAATATTTTTAAATTGGTATAATATGCAAAAAAATAAACTCTATTATTTAACTATGTTTACTCTAATTATGCAATTTTTTTGTATTAATTTAAAAATAATACTTCAAAAATATATCAATTTAAAATTATTCCTAGAAAAAATCATTTACTAATTACCGATAATGAAAGATGTAAGAGTAGGCAAAAACACTTTACACGAAATAATATATTTAAAAAAAAAAAGTCCCATGAACTGACGGGTGGTCCTGGCATATGGGTGTCTGATCCTTATGGACTGACGGGAAAAGTACAACCTGTAAATCCGTCGTGGGGCGTGGAAGGTTTTGATCCTTTTGTTCCGGGAGGAATAGCTTCTCATCATATTGCAGCAGGTACATTGGGCATATTAGCGGGTCTATTCCATCTTAGCGTTCGACCGCCACAACGTCTATACAAAGGATTACGTATGGGAAATATTGAAACCGTACTCTCCAGTAGTATCGCGGCTATCTTTTTTGCAGCTTTTGTAGTTGCTGGAACTATGTGGTATGGTTCAGCAACTACCCCCATCGAATTATTTGGTCCCACTCGTTATCAATGGGATCAGGGTTACTTCCAGCAAGAGATATATCGAAGAGTTAGCGCCGGGCTAGCAGAAAATCAAAGTTTATCACAAGCCTGGTCTAAAATTCCTGAAAAATTGGCTTTTTATGATTATATCGGCAATAATCCGGCAAAAGGAGGATTATTCAGGGCAGGCTCAATGGATAGCGGAGATGGAATAGCGGTTGAGTGGTTAGGACACCCTATCTTTAGAGATAAAGAAGGGCGTGAGCTTTTTGTACGGCGTATGCCCACTTTTTTTGAAACATTTCCGGTCGTTTTAGTAGACGGCGACGGAATTGTTAGAGCGGATGTTCCTTTTAGAAGGGCAGAATCTAAGTATAGTGTTGAACAAGTAGGTGTAACCGTTGAGTTCTATGGCGGCGAACTCAATGGAGTCAGTTACAGTGATCCTGCTACTGTGAAAAAATATGCTAGACGCGCCCAATTGGGTGAAATTTTTGAATTAGATCGTGCGACTTTGAAATCCGATGGTGTTTTTCGTAGTAGTCCAAGGGGTTGGTTTACTTTTGGGCATGCTTCGTTTGCTTTACTCTTCTTTTTCGGACACATTTGGCATGGTGCTAGAACCCTGTTCAGAGATGTTTTTGCCGGTATTGACCCAGATTTGGATGCTCAAGTAGAGTTTGGAGCATTCCAAAAACTTGGGGATCCAACTACACGAAGACAGGCAGTCTGATCCAAGACCCCTTTGGTATCTTTCATCTCGATTTTCTTTTTTGAGGGAATTTTACATCGAGTACCGGAGTGAATTTGAATCACCGCCTTTTTTGATTCTTGCTTTTTTGAGATGATTCCCAAAAATGAAAAATAAAAAGAAAAAACAAACAGGTAGGAAAGCTATAATTGTAAACCACGATCGAATTTATGGAAGCATTGGTTTATACATTCCTTTTAGTCTCGACTCTAGGGATCATTTTTTTCGCTATTTTTTTTCGAGAACCACCTAAAGTTCCAACTAAAAAGTAAAATAATTTTTCATTACTTCAACTAGTCCCCGTGTTCCTCGAATGGATCTCTTAGTTGTTGAGAAGGTTGCCCAAAAGCGGTATATAAGGCGTACCCGGTAAAACTTACAAGTAAACAAGATATAAAGATGGCGACTAGGGTTGCTGTTTCCATTATGATTATATAATTTCAAGACCCCAACGGATCTATCATAAGATCGTTTATTTACAACGCAATGGTATACAAAGTCAACAGATCTCAATGAATACAATAATTTATGGCTACACAAACTGTTGAGAACAGTTCTAAATCAGGTCCAAGACGAACTATCGTAGGGAATTTATTAAAACCATTGAATTCGGAATATGGTAAAGTAGCTCCCGGTTGGGGAACGACTCCTTTGATGGGTGTCGCAATGGCCCTATTTGCGGTATTTCTATCTATTATTTTGGAAATTTATAATTCTTCCGTTTTATTGGATGAAATTTCAATGAATTAAATCTATAAGAATCACAAAGTCCTGGCTTTTGAATAAAAAATAAATCAGTTAGAACTCAAATTTCGGGCCTATTGTATTTTGGTAGTTCGACCGTGGAATTTATTTCTTTCTGTATTTTTGGAATATGAGTGTGTGACTTGTTATAATCGATTCTATTGATAGTACAGAGAATAGGTCTGTCGCCTTGATGGAGATGGTTCTACTTCGTCGGATATTTATTCGAGTATCTGGAATACGAACTATATGAACTAGATTACGAAATATTTGAACTATGATTCATACTTAATATTCGACCTCATGCCCGGACTGCAAAAAAAATTGCAAACTGTTGAAAAAAAAAGATAAATCTTTCTTTTTTTTGTTTAGTCGGTTTATCGAATTTATGGAATATGTGATGAACCAACGGTTCTTACTCAGGGAATCCTTGGGTTAGCTTATGATTTTTTAGTGAATCATCGTGGTTCTAGTATGAATCTAAGGTTTTAATCGATTCATAGGGTCTTAACAAGAGAATTCCTATCAAGTCAATAATAAAGAAAGGAAAAAACCAGATTAGAGACAAAAACAAATTAAAAAAAAAAAATAGGTAAAGAGATGATTCAAGAGGCCTGTAAGAATGAACATAAAGACGATTGAGCCAACTTGATATTTTGGTAGTATCACCACAAAGAAGAGCTTTCAGATTTTTTCTTCTTTCATACATTTAGAGAAGATTGAATCGGAGATGCAGAAGTTTCAAACTTTCTATTCCGTTTACATATCCGAATATTCTTTGTTTTTTATTGGGGTGTTTTTGCTTGAGCTGTACGAGATGAAAGTCTCATATACGGTTCTGGGAGGGGGGTTTGCGCCTATCTCAATAAAGTCTATGATTGGTTCGAAGAACGTCTCGAGATTCAAGCGATTGCGGATGATATAACTAGTAAATATGTTCCTCCCCATGTCAATATATTTTATTGTTTAGGGGGAATTACGCTTACCTGTTTTTTAGTACAAGTAGCTACAGGGTTTACTATGACTTTTTACTATCGTCCGACCGTTACTGAAGCTTTTGCCTCTGTTCAATACATAATGACGGAAGCTAACTTTGGTTGGTTAATCCGATCAGTTCATCGATGGTCGGTAAGTATGATGGTCCTAATGATGATTCTGCATGTTTTTCGTGTGTATCTCACCGGTGGATTTAAAAAACCCCGCGAATTGACTTGGGTTACGGGTGTGGTTCTGGCAGTACTGACCGCATCTTTTGGCGTAACTGGTTATTCCTTACCTCGGGACCAAATTGGTTATTGGGCGGTGAAAATTGTAACAGGTGTACCTGAGGCTATTCCTGTAATAGGATCCCCTGTGGTAGAATTATTGCGCGGAAGTGCAAGTGTGGGACAATCCACCTTGACTCATTTTTATAGTTTACACACTTTTGTATTGCCGCTTCTTACTGCTGTATTTATGTTAATGCACTTTCCAATGATACGTAAACAAGGTATTTCTGGTCCTTTATAGAGAAAAGATATAATAGATATTTGGATTTGTAATCAATCATTTATCACTTAGAGGAGGAATAATAGGATTTTATTGCTACAAGTATGGATTATTGAAAATAATAAGACATGGATTTGGATATTTCCCTTCAACTAATCATGTCAAATAAATAAAATTTGCTAGTTGAAGGGAATTCTCCGAAGAGAAAATGGATTATGGGAGTGTGTGACTTGAACTATTGATTGGTCTATGTAGATATCTATCTGCCGTATTGGAATTCACAACCAAATGTGTCTTTGTTACAACCGCTGTGTAACCTCTATACAGAAGATAGGCTGGTTCGCTTGAAAAGAATCTTTTCTATGATCAGATCTAAATCATGTTGTACATCAGTGGGCTCCGTAAAATCTAGTATAATGTAAACATAATCCTTATCTATTTCACTTACATGAATTTCCTACTTACTTAAAATGGAATAGTATGAAAATGCATTCATTTCCTCTGCATTGATATGATCGATAATACTATCGGGGTGAACCAAGAGATCTAAAGAAAAATACAGGCTAGACTCAATTAGTAACAAGTAAACCTTTTGTGTGTGTAGCTCCAACTATTTGGGAGATAGCATAGTAATCGTAAAGTCTGAGACGACCCAAAAAGCACTTGATCATATCATGATCCACCTTGTAAGCCAACTTGGGTATTGCGTATTTACTTAGACTTAGAGCTGAATTCTTTGCAACGGGGTAGTTGCAATTCCGGAAAAGAGTCAAATTTTTCTTACATTGAATCATTTATATATGTGTAGATATAGCCACCACATAGATTTTTTATGGATTCATTTGGTTCTTTTGAGTCTTGCTCGAGCTGGATGATAAAAAATTATCATGTCCGGTTCCTTCGGGGGATGGATCTATAACAATTCACCTATCCCAATAACAAAAAAAACCCGATTTGAATGATCCTGTATTAAGAGCTAAACTGGCTAAAGGTATGGGTCATAATTATTACGGAGAACCCGCATGGCCTAACGATCTTTCGTATATTTTTCCAGTAGTAATTCTAGGTACTATTGCATGTAACGTAGGCTTAGCGGTTCTAGAACCATCAATGATTGGTGAACCGGCAGATCCATTTGCAACCCCTCTGGAAATATTACCTGAATGGTATTTCTTTCCCGTATTTCAAATACTTCGTACAGTGCCCAATAAATTATTGGGTGTTCTTTTAATGGTTTCAGTACCCGCGGGATTATTAACAGTACCCTTTTTAGAGAATGTTAATAAATTCCAAAATCCATTTCGCCGTCCAGTAGCGACAACCGTCTTTTTGATTGGTACCGCAGTCGCTCTTTGGTTGGGTATTGGTGCAACATTACCTATTGATAAATCCCTCACTTTAGGTCTGTTTTAATTTGATTCAATTGTGAAATAACACGACGTATGTATCTAGGGAATAGTTGCTTCAAAGCGAATTTTCCCTAGATACATCTATTCAATAAAATTATCAATTTCTTTCGAATATATGAATTGTGCTACAGATTCAACTCTTATATCTTAATTAAATCCAATTGATTTAAAACTTGTTTTTTGGTAAATCAATTGCGAAATGTTTTTCTAGAATGCCCAATATCTGTTTTACATCTTCTAGGCGAAAATGTTCAATTTTCATAAGATCTTCTTGACTGTTATTCAAAAGGTCCAATAATGTATATATATTGGACCTTTTGAGGCAATTATAAACCCTGGGAGACAATTCGGATTGATCAATAAAAATTGATTTTAATGCTGTTTTCTTTTTGTTTTTTCGTACTTTATCCAATTTATCGTGAAAAGTAAAAGGGGATAAAGGAAGCGTGTATTGATTGTCCTCTAAAGGGAAGTTTTTTTCTTCCTTATATAAAAAGGGAATAAACAAATCAATCAAACTCCGGGAGGCTTCATGAAGTGCTTCTTTCGGAGTTAAACTCCCATTTGTCCATATTTCGAGAAATAGTATCTCTTGTTTTTCATTCCCATTTTCATAGGAATGAATACTATGATTCACGTTTCGAACAGGCATGAATACAACATCTATAGGATAACTTCCATCTTGAAAGGTATGTGGCATTTTGATAAGATATCCGCGATTTCTCTCGATTTCTAATCCAATACACAAATTAATGGGTTCTGCTAAGCTAGCTATATGTTGTGTATTGTCGATGATTTCCACATAAGGTGGTAAGATCATATCTTGAGCAGTTACATATCCAGGGCCCCTGGCGCAAATCGACGCGCTACAAGTTCCATATAGATTACTTCTCAATACAATTTCTTTCAGATTCATTATATATATATATATATATATATCTGAATTGATCATAGTGACAACATGTATAACATGATTGTTGTTCATTTCGTATGTATACAAGTTGGCATCCACAGAAAAATAGAATGACTACTGATTTCCACAATATGATTAAGTGTTAATTTACTTACTAATCACCAGTTAATATATATTTGTACACTAGTGAATTAAGAGAAAAAAATATGCGAAATACTTTTATACATGCAATGCATTCTCACCTATATACATACATTTTACTATATATAAAATTCTATATAATGAAACCTATGTTGTACAGATGCAGGTGCTTTATATATGATAAGAAAATTTTAATCTAAAAAAAAATTGAGTGAGATTTGTTAGATGTATGTATCTATATTTTATTATATACCATACATAGAAATTATATCTTTCTTTAAAATGTATAAGTTAAATTGTATAAAATTTAGGGGGCGCTTGGTATGGAAATCCTTCAATGGTAATGGGAATTGAGATATAATTGTAGTAATTATAGTAGCTAATGAGAACAAATGAGGTACTTAACATTGTTTTTCCTCATAAATAAGGTAATCAACACCCCCATTTGATTACCCCCTCTTCACCCTATAATCATCCTCCTCAATCAATCCCTCATATCACAACAACATCTTTCTTTTTTGTTCATTTTTTCCAAAATTGGAGCACAACACTATTGATATAACCACCATAAATACAAAAACACATTCAACATATGTAGGGTAAATAAGGAAAATAAAATTTCATTCCCATTACCATTGAAGAATTTGTAACAAGCGCCCCCTTATATTTTCTATAACCAAATCTTAAGTATGTTACATGTGTTGATAGAATTTACTAATGATGTTTTTATGTGGCTTTTATAACATATTAATCCTATCAAACAATAATTTAAGAATTTGTGTTCTTGAATAGATAATGTAGAGAGAGAAAGTAGAGAGCTTAGAGAGAGAAAGTATTTGTGTATTATGATTAAGTTGGAGAGAGAATAATACAAGAGACATCTATTTATAGGTGTGCAAGTGTGAGGTGGCACCCTATGAGCCTTGTTTGGCTTTAGGTGTCGACAAGGGTTCTTGACCCTCGTCTTGGTCTCTCACAATACTTCCTATACGATGCTTGCCCTACTACACCTCTATTCGCCCTATATATACGCGTCGCCAACACCCTGGTCCCGGGCGACCTTGCGTGATTTCGGGGCAATGTAGCATTGGACTCTTGCTCTGGTCTCTCTGGATAGGGGCGAGCTTCCTCTCGAGTGGACAAGCTTGCCTGCAACCCTCTCTCTCCAGGTGTAAGTGGTTGTGGGCCTTGGCCTATCAGGAACCTGGGCGAGGTTCCTACCTACTTCGTCGAGCTTCCCCGTGTTGGCCTTGATCTAGATCGATGGCGTAGCTTCTACACAAGCTGACGACCTTCTTAGCCTTGAGATAATTCCGTGATTATCTTTGGATAGTTCGCCTATCAACATTTGCCCCCCAACTCGCTCACATCATGATATTTTTAATGTGTGGGCGGGCTGATTTGTCTCTGTGGACAAGGGCTCGAGTGATGGCGAGCTATCTCTGGGTAGGGCGCCGAGCTTGCTCGCGAGCTTCATCATGGCGGTTTGGACGCCGACATGGAGCGAGAATTAAGGCATCATGCACGCCTTTTTAAGCCTCAGTTCTCACGCCCCATCATGGCTAAACTTTCAAATTTTTGCATCTGGGTCCTTGAACTCCCTGAATATTAAACCTCGCCCCCATGTCTATAAATAGGTGAAGGTAAGTTCATTCTTCACTTTTACACTTCCGAATTTCCAGAGCAATTTTCGGCGATCGACTTCCTTTGCTTCCAACGGAGTTTTGGGCATTCTTCAAGGTAGAACACCCATTTTTCTTCTTTCTTTCATTCCTTTTTGCAGATTCCTCTTGTTCTTTTTCCTATCTCTTCAAGTTTCTGGAAACTTTGAAAGTTTCCGGTGACCCTTGGTTTTTCCGATTAACTTTGTATTGAAACTCCGGCAACCGAACCTTTTGAACTATTCTGGAACTTTCCAAACCTTGTTGTGATTATGTCGACCCGATCATCGAGCGAGACCCTTTCAAACCATGACCCCAGAAAGCGACCAATGGCTGGAAATGAACCGATTCCTCAAATAACCCCAATAGTAATCGGCTCTAGTTCCGAGGCGGCCTTAGTAGCTCGCCCAGATTCTGGCAAGCTTCTTGGCGAGGTCCGCTTCGATTCGGGGAAAGGGGCCTCCAGTTCCGTTTATCGCGAGGTATGGGAGGAAGGTGACGAGGTCGCCCATGAAAAAAGAGTTGCAAGTGGCAACGAAGAGGCTGCCGAAGAGAGGAGGTCGCCGAGGCTGGCGAACAAGGGGGCGACCTTGAGGAAGTTACGATTGAGTGGTTCCGCTCCATATGCTTCCCGGAGCCTCAATTGATCGAACACTAGGTTCCTGCCGATGTTGTTCACCCATTTGATTGGGAGGAGTATGTCGCCCAGCACGTGGCGAGCTTCCCTCTTCCCAGGCGAATTTATCGGGACTCGGCGAATAAATCCGACTACAAAGCGAGCGACGTTCAGAGCGTTATCACCGAGTACCAACTTTCCCAGTTCCGCAAAAAGTTATGAATCCCCCTTGACATCTTCTTGTATGCCCCAGGGAAGAAAGAGCGAGCTGATGCGCCTCCGGTGGGGTTGACGGCCATCAACGTGCACACTCTCGAGGCCGGGCTTACACTGCCCCTGCACCCGATTATAGGCCGGTTCTTACTCGACAACAACCTCGCTATCACACAGCTCATCCCCAACGCCTGGAGTAGCTTGTTGGCGGCGTTGGCGGTCTTCGGACTGGAGGGATATGAGAACAGGTAGACCACTGCGGAGCTCAACGAACTATTCACCATGACTCGGCAAGTGAATGATGGCAAGGGGTACTACTACCTCAAAGCTCGCCCGGGAGAAAAGTTTCTAGGGATTCTCCCGAACAAGATCCGTGACTGGAAGCAACAATTTGTCTTCATGGGCGGAGATTGGTGAGCTTCTTCCAACTACTCCGGGCGGGGAGTCCGTATTTTCTCACCAGAGGAATACATAGAAGCTAGCAGTAGGTCGCCTACTTCGGTGTGCGTGGGTTGAATTAGATTTACTAATCTAATTCCCTCCTTTTACAGGTTTGAAGCATCACAAGTCGAGTCGTGGGAAGCCCGAAGTGCCTGTTGAGTTCGACGTGGTACTGGCAGTTGCTACTTGTGGAGCAAGGAAGATCGAGATGTTGCTCACTTGTGCCAACACCACTGTCTCAGACTTACCGGGCTCCACACCTTGCCTCACCATCTTACGGTCCAAGGTCCTGAGCTCCCCGGTCTATAACATACCGAAGCTCGCCAATTGGGTGGGTTAGCTCGCCAAGATACTAACTACGTTGCCTTTGTTCTTGCAGGTGAAGCTTAGGTCTCGTTCCCAACCGTTGAAATCCCGGAAACTTACCACGTGCTAGCTCGCCGGTTTGCTATGGGTCCTCCACTTCCCAACCGATTAGCCTTGCCATCGACTCTCACCTTGGAGGCGAGCAAGCAAGTGGAGCTCGCCTCCAAGAAAGGCGACAGTGGCGGTTTGGGGGCCCAGAAGGGGCCAACCAAAGCTCCTACGAAGGCCAAGGCTACGGAGCTCGCTCGGGCCAGTAAGGGAGGTGGGCGAGCTGGGGCCCTGCCTGAGCGAGCTTCCCACAAATCAAAGAGGGGCCTCCACCTTGGAGATGGGTCCCGAGTGGGAGGAAATGATGCGCAAGCTCGCAAGAAAGCCCGAACCCTTCTCCATGATGAGGATGAGCCGGAGCCGGCCGAGCGAGCCGACACAAGGTGGATCGGCCCACTCTACTGCTCCATTGGTGATCACACCTCTCCGAAGGTCACCCCCTTCCCAGACACCTTTCGAAGTTCAAACGAACGATGATACACTCCTAGGCTGGGATCCCGAGCGGGTTCATTAAGTAGCTCGCCAACTAGGTGTCATATTCCGACTATTCTTTTTGCATTCTCTCTTTTTAACTAAGTATTTTGGCTTCACAGCTACGCTTCCATCGCGCACCCCAACAGGCATGAGGCTCTCCACTCTTATGAGCGCTCTCGTTCCCTCACTTCTATGCGCAACCTTCCCCCGGGCCTCGCCCAAAATACTGTAAGTGAGGTGCCGAGGTTCTGGTCCACCCCCCAGCTGGCGACTATTGAAGGCCAGAACCTGATCGAGAACCTCCTGCTCTCGATGCACTACGCTAGCGGGCTACTGCTCGCGAATCAAAAGGCGATCAATCAGGCTACTCAACTGGAGGAAGGTCGCCAAAAGAGGAACGAGGCCTATTTGAAAATGGCCGATACTGCTGATAAGGAGAAGAAGTCTTTAGAGCTCGCGGAGGAGAAGGTAGCAGCGTCTCTGGCTGCCGAGAAGAGTGCCCTCGAGCAGCTGGGCGAGCTTCAGAGGAAGCTCGCTGCCATCCAGCGCAATACCGATGCTCAGGTGAGGACCAAGGAAGAAGAGTTCGCCGAGAAGCTCGCTAAGGAGGCCGGCTAGCACACGGTGACTAAGAAGGAGCTGGAGTTGCAGCAGGGTTTGACCAAGAGCACCGACGAGGAGTGCTCCAAGCTCAGGGAGGAGCTCTCGGCGAAGATCAACGAAGTCGCCGAGCTCCGCAACGATGCCACCTCCTCGGCGAGCTTGGCTGCTGTGAGGGCCAAAGCCTCTGACAAGGGGTTTGTTCAGTGCTACGCCGAGGTTCTTAGGGCCATATGGTGGGCTCGGGTGCATAAGGATGATGAGGTCACTATTGTGGTGGGCGACTTCAAGGACTGTTTGGACAAGGCCCCCTTCCCTGACGACACCGAGCTGGACATAGGCGACCTCCCAGAGCTCTGGATCCCTCTTGACTTCGTTCCGGCACGGTTCAAGATCATCAATACCATTCCAGTGTCGGAACTGAACGTCGGCGAAGTGGAGGTCGCCAATGAGGAGGAGCGAACCCCGCCCACCATGGAACAACTCCAGGATGCCTGCGGGGATGCCATGTTGAACATTAGCGAGCTTGCCCGAACTCTCGCCTCAAGATCGCCAAGCCACTGGTGGCGAGGTTGCCCCCGAGGTCGCTGATCCAGAGGCTCCTGCAGAAACTGCCTAAAAAACTTGAAGTCTTTTCTTTGCTTTCATAGAGTAGTCTTTTTATTTTTTTTAAAGTAGTCGAAGCTCGCCGGGCTGTATAGCTCGCCCAGAAGGAGCTCCTTTTTGTAGTTTTAAGACGGTCAGCTAGCCGACCTTTGTGGCTAGCACCACTACTCATACTTGGGAATTTTTCAAGCACCATTTTTTGCTTGAAAATTCATCAAATATTTTTGAATGAAACTCGATTCTTTTTGTCTCAACTTGTTCTTATTTACCTTTTTATGCTTACGTTATAATTTTAATTGGCTCGTTTTATACTTTCGGTACTTAATTGTTCGTCTTATTCTACTTTCAAGAAGCGAATCGTTCGTTTTACATCACTTAGGACCACGAATCGTACCTTCATTCGATTGGTACGTATTCTTCGTCTTACACCACTTAGGGCCGCGAATCGCTCGTCTTACACCACTTGGGGTAGCGAGTTGTACCTCATTTAATTCACGTTGGGCGATTGGGTTTCATTTTAATCGTCTTTTCGTGAATTTTTTTAACTTATGATAGTAGGCGGTTAGTGATCCTTTAAGAAGGGCACCTTCGCTGACCTGGGACACTTTGGCCTTTGCCTTTGAGCCTTTAGATTATAACGTTCGGGACCTTGGCCCTTGCGCATTATGAAGCTTCGAACAGTTGGACATTTCGCGAACCTACGAACGGTTGAATATTTCGCGAACCTTCGAAAGGTTGAATATTTCGCGAACCTTCGAGCAGTTGGATATTTTTTCAAGAAAAACTTCTAACTCCTTATAGCAACGTAATTTACACTGGTTGCTATCAATATTTCTGATGCGAACCTTCGGCTAGTCTATTACAATATCTCGATCTATTGATAAAACTTCTTTAAATGTGCCGCACAGGCACTCCAGGTGTATGACGAGGCGTTCCCTTCCGCGTCTTCGAGCTCATATGTACCGTTTGCCCAGGCTGCGGTAACCTGGAACGGTCCTTCCCAATTTGATCCAAATACACCCGGTGGGGCCATCAGCTTCTTCTTTAGTACTAGATCCCCAACTTTGAACTTTCGATCTCAGACTTGGTAATTGTAGTACTTTTCCGCTCTACGCTTGTAGGTGGCATTTTTCATTTCCGACGAAGCTCTGGTCTCTTCAATCAGATCTTTTTCGACTGCCAAGGCTTCGTCAAATCCTACCACCTTCCAAGTCTTATTCTGGACTTCCACTGGTACTACTGCTTCAGTTCCGAAGGCTAAGACAAACGGTGTTTCTCCGGTGCTAGCTCGGTACGATGTTCTGTAAGACCACAGAACCTCCGAAAGTTCGTCTGCCTAGCTTCCTTTCTTGTCTTCAATTTCAATATGTGCTTCAGAATTTTGTTAACCGCCTCAACCTGGCCGTTTAACTGCGGATGGTATGGAGTTGAGTAGTGCTTCTTGATGTTCCATGAACTACAAAAATCTCTCAACTTCTGGCTGTCAAACTGCCTTCCGTTGTCCGTGATGATCGATTGCGGAAGTCCGAATTGGCAGATCAGGTTCTTCCATATAAAATCGATCATCTTTTCTCGCGTTATCGTTGTAAGTGCCTCGGCTTCAGCCTTTTGGTGTAATAGTCTACTGCTATAACAACAAACTTCACACCGCCTCTGCCGGGTGGAAATGGGCCGATCAAGTCGATACCCCATTTTGCAAAAGGCCTCAGGCTGAAAACCGACTTCAGTTGGGTAGCTGGGGAGTGGATATTAGGTGCGAAAAGTTGACACTTTCGGCACTTCCGCGAGAAGCTAATGGCATCCATGCGAAGAGTGGGCCAGTAGTACCCTTGTCTGATTGTCTTGTATGCCAAAGCTTGCCCCCCAGCGTGGCTCCCGCAAATTCCTTCGTAAATTTCTTCTAACACCTCGAACCCTTACTTTTTAGATAAGCATTTGAGTAGGGGTAGAGAGAATCCACGTTTGTAGAGTTGGCCATCCACCAACGTATATCTGGCTGCTTGCTTCACTAGCCGACCAGCTTCCCATGCATCCTCGGGGGTTGTTCCGTCCTTTAAGTATTTTTGGATCGGAGTGCACCAATCTTCAAATATCTTCATCGTCTTCTTGTTCTTGCCCTCCACTCGAGGTCTGATTTACTTTGTAATCGAACGTTGAGGGGTTTTTCAGCTTGGTGACCACAACCTCCGTGACTTCGACTTCACCGTTGCTGGTAGCTAGTCGGGCTAGGGCATCTGCTTGTGTGTTCTCCAGCCGCGGTATCTGATTGATGTAAACTTGTGTAAACATCGATATCAGATGTGTCGTTATCATCTGGTAGGTCATCATATGTTGATCTTTTGCCTCGTACTTCCCCCGGCCTTGGGATATTATTAGCTGGGAATCTCCGAAAACTTGAAGATTGGTTGCCCCCACAGCTAATGATAACTTAAGTCCCGCTATCAAAGCTTCATACTCCACCTCGTTGTTGGTTGCTCGAAAGTCGAAACGGATTACGGAGGTGAAGACCTGTCTGTCTGGACTGATCAGGACCACACCGGCTCCTGCCGCTGTGCTAGTTGATGATCCGTCGACGTAGAGGTGCCACGGAGCTATACGCCCCCTTGTCGAATCTTGTGGGAAAGTTAGCTCGATGATAAAGTCGGTGAGCGCTTGTCCCTTAATCACTGTTCGGGGTGCGTAGGTTATACAGTATTGGCTAACTTCTAGTGACCACTTCAGCAAGCGTCCTGCGGTGTCCGGCCGTTGCAGTATCTGGCTTAGTAGGAATGTTGTCAACACCTCCACCGGATGGTCAAAGAAGTAAGGCCTCAATTTCCTAACACTCATCACCAGTGCATAGGCTAGCTTTTCTGTTGGGGTGTACCACAACTCAGCTTCGTGTAGGACTTGACTTACATAGTACACTAGTAGGTGTGTTTTCGCCTCTTCTCGAACCAGGATGGAGCTAATTGCAACCTCCGATGCAGCGAGGTATAGGTACAGTTTTTCACCCGGTACTGGCTTTGACAGGACTTGTGTATTTGCCAAGTATGCTTTGATGTCTTCCAAGGCTCGTTGGCATTCGCTTGTCCAAACGAAGTGGTTCTTAAGGTGTAGCTTGTTGGCCATAGCTGCTTCCCTGTACCTTCGCGTGTTTGCCTTGATCACCTCGAAGAATGGACGGTTGCGATCACAGGACCTGGAGATGAACCTGTTCAGGGCAGCCATACATCTGGTCAACCTTTGGATTTTTTGGATGGAGTAGGGTGTGCCCATCTCGATTATGCATTGGACCTGCGTCGGGTTGACTTCTATCCCTCGTTGGCTCACCAGATGCCCCAGGAACTTTTCTGAATGTACGCCGAAGCTGGACTTCTTGGGGTTCAACTTCATTTTTTAGTGGCGTAGTATGTCGAAGGTTTATTTTAGGTGGTCAAGGTGATCCTCCTTTCTCAAACTCTTGACAACTATGTCGTCCACGTATACCTCCATAGATTCGTCGATGTGTTGATCGAACATTTTATTCACCAACCTTTGATAGGTTGCCCCGGTGTTGATAAGCCCGAACGGCATCCTTTCCCAGCAATACATGTTTTTGTTGGTGTAGAACGTCGTATGCTCCTAGTCATCTGGGTGCAATGCTATCTGGTGATAGCCCGCAAAAACATCCTTGAACGTCATCATCTCATGGTCTGCGGTGCTGTCTACAAGCTGATCAATGTGGGGGAGTGGGAAGTTGTCCTTCGGGCATGCCTTTTTTAGGTCCGTGAAGTCGATGCACAGCCTCCACGTTCCGTTGTTCTTCTTCACCAGGACGGGGTTCGCGACCCACTATGGGCATAAGGCTTCCTTGATCAGCTTGTTGTCCAAAAGCTTCCCAAATTCGGTGGTTAGGGCCACGTACTTGTCTGGTCCATATTTCCTTCGTTTCTAGCGGACTGGTCTCCTTGTCGGATCTATGTTAAGTCGGTGACAAGCATGCTCCAACGAGATTCCTGTCATGTCTTCATGGGACCAGGCAAACACGTCCAAGTTGGACATCAAGAACAACTCCATCCTTGACCGGTACGGTTCTGGTAACTCGGAACCTATGAAAAGTTCCAAGTCCCTTTCCGGGTCCACCGGGAGTGCTATTAGTTCTTCCATGGGGGTGACCTTCCTCTTTTGATTTTTCCATCTTGGGTCGCTGATGAACTCATCCCACTCTTCTTGTGACATCCGCGCAGGTTCATAACCTAGGCGCGGTTCGAGGTCATCAGCTTTGCTTTCAACTTGGAGAGGTTCATCAACTGTCAGGATTTCTACGGTCCGGGGGATTGGGTCAACTTCCATTTGCACTGGTTCTTGATCTCCCGCAGGTTCTCCGCCTTGGGTACCTTCGACTACCTCCATGGGCGCAGGTAGTGAGCTTTGAACAGGTTCCCGCACTTGTTCACTTTGGATCTCCTCCACTCCTTCCATCGGTGCCGGTTGTGTGTTCTGCGCAGGTTCTGGGACTTTGTCGATTTCCATCATCGATTCCGTTGAGTCACCTACCTCCATCAACTCTGTTTTTGTTGAGATGATGTCTAGGATGTTCGGCTCGTCCGCCTAAATTTGCGAGTCCTCTTCAAGGATGTGAACCTGTGTTACAGACTTTTTGACCCCGCCCTCTTTGATCTGAAGTAAACATTCGCGGGCCTTTTTCTGGTCACCTTTGATGGTTCTGGCACCTTTCGGAGTTGGGAATTTTAAACAGTAGTAGTATGTCGAACACACCACTTTGAATTCATTGATAAAAGGGTGGCCAAGGAACCCGTTGTAGGAGGACTGCTGGTCGACAACAAGGAAATCAACTAACCTAGTCAGTCTCCACTCCTGGTCCTCAGCCGATACAAGCTGGACGCTCAACCTGATACTACCTAGGGGGACGGTTACAGCTTCTCCGAACCCCGCTATCCTAGCATTGCTAGGCTCTATATACTACTCAAAATCACTTAAGGCATCTAAGGTGGATTTGAAGAGAATGTTGGTGAAGGCGCCGGTGTCCACAAGTAGCCTGTGAACTCGGACGTTCATGATGTTGGCGGTTATCACAAATGAGTCGTTATGGGGCGTCAGTACCCCTTCTAGGTCCACCGAAGAGAAAGTCAGTTCATCAACGGGTTGCGCGGCGGGCTTGAAGCTGGAGCTGCCTTCCTGAACTTTGTTAATGGCCCGGACTTCGGCCTTCTTCTTTCTTTTGGAAATGGAGGATCCCCCATCCTGGAGACCTCCGGCAGCTCCGATCACTTCCTCGAGAACCAGGAGCTCTCTAGTCGGCTCCATGTTTTGTTGAGGTTGGGGAGGTGCCCTTCGCCTATGTTGAGGGCCACGTTGGTCCTCGTCATCTCCTTCGTCATCGGAGACCTCCCTCCTCTCGACCCTGGTCCTCTTTACCGATGTCTTCTTCACGAACTCGGCTAGCTCCCCATCCTCATAAAATTTCCACAGTTGTTTGAGGAGGTCTCAGCATTCGCTGGTGAAGTGGCCGATCGATTGGTGGTAGGCACAGTGCTTGTTGGGGTTGAGCTTCGCGCGGTCCTGACGGATTCTCCTTGGTTCGTCCAGCATGGCTTTGCCTTTGACCGCGGTGAAGACATGGTCGACGGAGACGGTGAGCACCTGGTTGAGCTTCTCTTTGAACTCGTCCCCATCGCCGAAAGCTTTCAAGTTCCGGGGGGCTTTATATGCGCCCCCGGGCTTCTTCCCATAGGGCTTCTTTTCTTCTGGGGCACCGACCTCTTTCAGGAGGGCCTTCTGCATGGCAACGAACACCCCGGCTTTGTGTTGAAATTTGGTGTAGGTGTTCGGGCATGCCAGGTGCATTTCCTTCCAGAGTTCGGTGCCCTTCTTCAATCCTGCCATCAACGCGACGATTTTGGTGTCCTCGCTCACCGGTTCGCCTTCCAGCAGTATCTTATCAAACCTCTCCAGATACTACTGGTCGGTCTCGTTCTCACCTTGCTGGATGTTGGCGAGTCGGTGTTTCTGGGTAAGGTAGGATCCAAACCTGGAAAAGTGGGTCAAGAACTCCCGCGTGAGTTGGCCAAATGAATGAATTGACCCCAGGGCGAGTGAGGAGAATCAGTGGTGAGCTCGGTCCCCGAGGGTCAGTGGGAAGTTCCGGCACTAGGTGGCGTCAGTGGCCCCTACCGAGATCATAAAGTCTGCATACTTGGCCAGGTGGACCTTCGAGTTAGACTCACCTTCGTATGCGGACATCACCGGAAATTGAACTTTCTTTTGGACCGGTGCTCTGAGGATGGCAGGTGCCAATGGAGACGCGGGGAGAGTGGTGGCATCAGGACCGTCAGATTTGGCTGCTACTTGCGATTGTAGCATCTCGACGACCTTTTTCAGTGAGGCCAGCTCGTCATTGTGGGTCACCTCCGGCGGAGGTTGCTCGAAGGTCGCGCTCCTCGTGGACGCAAGCCATCGAGGTGCCTCACTCTGGGGTGACCCCTCCGTGACGGGCCGGAATTGGTCCCCGCCGTTGGGGCCCAATCTATCAGTTGCGGGCCTCCTTAGTCGGTCGTGGGCGGACCTACGAGGCTGTAGGTTCGACTCTCCCCTCTGAGACGTAGCTGAGGCCGCTGTTCGTTCGTTTTATCCATACCTCGGCCCCAACCTGCCTTGGAGGACCCCCCTTCTCAGCGATTGGTGGGTGGCAGATGCTTCGGTATAGACCGAAGCTCGCCCAGTATGCGGAGCTGGTTCCTCCACCACCTTGGCCTTCCAGACGTGTTCCCTGTGTTGACGAGCTTGGGCGGAGCTCGCCTCTTGCTCAGTGGGAAGGTCACTGTATTGACCCCGAGTCTGGGTGCCCTGGGTCGGCCTTGTTTGCTCCCTGGGCTCGTTGGCTGGAGCTCGCCAGGTACCAGGGCGAGCTCGTCGAGCTGCCTTTGCTGCAACTTCTATAGGGTTGCAATTGTGCGTTGGAGCTCGTCGGAGTTGTTGGCGAGGTCCCTCAAGGCGGGGTTTAACTCCTTCTGGGTTACTGAAACTCGCGGGGGAGGTCGCGGAGCATTGCTTTTCTGGGGAGCTCGGCGCGAGGTCTCCCCCTCGGCCTGGTCCTGGTTGCCTCTCTTCCACCTCCTGGTTGTCGCCGAGGTTTGTTCCCTGGGCATTCTGGGGTTTCATAGGGGGAAGGTCGCCGAGCTTATCAAAGAAGGTAGCCGAGGTTGCTGACTTCCAGCCAGGGTGATTTTGTCCAGGTTTTCGTCTAGCCTTGCGTGTGACGAATTATCCAAATTTTGGTTTATTCGTGTACACGTGTGCGTTTGAAAACTTTTTTGCAGAAATTATAGACCCGAAAATCTGGGTTTTTGTTCGAAGAGTGAAATATGTGTGTATCTTCAAGTGTTCTTGAGCTTTGGTCAAGAACACCTTCAAATCTTCAAATCTTCAAACAAACCCTCACTATTTGCTCTCAAAATTTTTTTTGAAGGTTCGGATCCCCTTCCTCTAGCGCCAAATTGTTGATAGAATTTACTAATGGTGTTTTTATGTGGCTTTTATAACATATTAATTCTATCAAACGATAATCTAAGAATTTGTGTTCTTGAATAGATAATGTAGAGAGAGAAATTAGAGAGCTTAGAGAGAGAAAGTATTTGTGTATTATGATTAAGTTGGAGAGAGAATAATACAAGAGACATCTATTTATAGGTGTGCAAGTGTGAGATGGCACCCTATGAGCCTTGTTTGGCTTTAGGTGTCGACAAGGGTTCTTGACCCTCGTCTTGGTCTCTCACAATGCTTCCTATACGATGCTTGCCCTACTACACCTCTATTCGCCCTATATATACGCGTCGCCAACACCCTGGTCCCGGGCGAGCTTCTATGGCGAGCTTCTAAGCCTTGCGTGATTTCGGGGCAATGTAGCATTGGACTCTTGCTCTGGTCTCTCTGGATAGGGGCGAGCTTCCTCTCGAGTGGACAAGCTTGCCTGCAACCCCCTCTCTCCAGGTGTAAGTGGTTGTGGGCCTTGGCCTATCAGGAACCTGGGCGAGGTTCCTGCCTACTTCGCCGAGCTTCCCCGTGTTGGCCTTGATCTAGATCGATGACGTAGCTTCTACACAAGCTGGCGACCTTCTTAGCCTTGAGATAATTCCGTGATTATCCTTGGATAATTCGCCTATCAACAACATGATTTAATATAATTAAAATATTAATTAAAATTTTATTTTCAATTAAATTATATAAAATAATAAAATTTAATTAAAAGTATATATTTAATGATTAAGAAGTGGGATTCGTGAGGTGAATTCGAGTATCGGTTAATTGGACTCGTCAGATGGCAGCAGGATTCACCACATGAGAAATCGAATACGTGTATTCAAGAATCACACCCTATTTAGGGAGTGAGTGAGAATCGAATACTATATTACAATAATTTTAGAAAAAATAGTGCACCTTAAAATAAAACAAAATAATGTTTGAATTCTGAAATGACCTCATAAATGAGATTATTTTCACATCATTCTTAAATAAGTAGTACTAATATACACCATCTTTGCAACATCAGTCCACGCTTTCTGATGATATATAACTCATAAAATTATATAATATGTATACGTTACTCCCTCCGTTCCACTATAAATTACTCATTTTATCATTTTTTTCGTTTTATCATATGTTGTTCATTTGCTTTTTTTATCTTTTTTGAAAATTACTATTTATTTCTTTATTATTAATTTAAATACTTTTTACACTGTTTTTATTACTTTTTCACTTTATTCCATCACATCACTTATATTTTTTTTATTTTTACCTTAATTCGTGTACTCAAAAGCAACGAGTAACTTATACCGGGACGGAGGGAGTATAAAATAATATTATTTAAATTTAGTCCACTAGATAGGCGATATTAGGCTTATATAAAACATACGTGTTGATAACATCACTTCCCACTTCCCAAAAGGCTTTCTACAACCATCCATTGTGATCCAATCCTGCCCTAATTATATGCCCTCCTCTCATTTCCTAATAGGTTCCCTTCACACACAATTCAGTCATTAATTTTTTTTTAAAATTTTTACCTAAAAGTTAAAAAGGTATTTGATTTATATAAATGCCATTTTGTCTTTCCAATAAGATTCATTATCTTTATCTGAGGATAATAGATGAGTAAGCATATATCTTTATATACAATTTAAATGTATTTTAAATATGTATAATTATCTTTAGTGAACAGTTAAAATTAATAATTATGATTGGACAATCTTAAGTTAATATAAATAGATGTATTTTTTAATGAAATAATTTAAATATTTAAAAATATATTTAAATTGCATCCGATGTATATAAGATCTTAACTAGAACGATGTATTATTATCAACATAAATTAATGGTTAACATGCAATAATTCACAAATTACAAATAAAAAAAAAAAAGTTGTATGTGATAATTATTCATGTGTGACTAGATTTAATGTATTTTTTCTATAATGTTTGGCGGTTTAATGGCTCATTAAGCTACAAAATTGAGGACCACACACAATTAAAGGGTACATAGAGATATATAGCTAGGCCTAATTATTTGCTATGTAATTCAACGACGAATAATAGTTTCGCTTTTATATCTCTTATTGCAATGCTAATGTTACATGGGACATTTCACTAACACGTTTTCTTGAATATTAAGTAAGACGACAATATGATGAGATACTTTCATCTTCTTATATATATAATGCTTGAGTTAATTTATATATATTAAGGTAAAGTATACTACTTAATTTGAACCAAATTTATGGTAAAACTTTTATTTGTATATTTTTTAATAGTAATAATTATTCCATTGGAAAATATTAATTAAAAAATAGAGTAAGTCTTTTGTACGTGCATCAGGTGCACCGTATAACTCAATTGTATTTTTAAAAAGTTATTCTCGATTTGTAGAAAAATTGCCCTCATGTATACTGAAAATCAATTTAACTTGGATGATTTTTCAGTATAAGGAAAAAATTATTGATGAAATTAAATGGAGATTTTGGAGTTGGAGTTTAGTTAGATTCTTTTCTAATTGTAATTCTCCTTTTAAAATCTTACTATTAAATCCATTAAAGGTTGCTAGATTGTATTTAGATATGTAAAAAATTGTAAAAGAATGGATGTAATCTTATGGTACCGTTTTGAATAATAAAATTCTTCATTTTACTGATAAAATCAATAGATACCTATACAAAATATAGGTATTTAAATTGTACGGTGTAATTACTGCATATAAAACTTTAAACCTTTTGAATGAAAGATGAAATTGTTTTATAAATTAACTACTTGCTCATATATTGTCGGACAATAAATATTCAATCATCACAATTTGGTCCAATCGTGAATCGAATCAGGAAAGAGGATCAAAAATGCAAATGGACAAGAAAAATCTGAGAGGATCTAATTATTAAGCTAATCAAAGTAAGATGCTTCCTATGTTACACTTGATCAAATATACACGGTATATATATAATTTTTCTTCTTTTATCCAAAAATAATAATAATAATACCAGACATGTAAAATGTAGGTTTTCTTTGTTGAAAACGACATATATATATATATATGTATGCATAATTAGACTAATAAAAATATAAAAAAAAAGTGTGGGTCCACCTCATATAATGCGATCGATAAGAAAAATACAGTGATAGAATTATAATAAAATATGAAAATATTTTTAAGAATTAAAAATGATAGTTACTTTTAACAAAAAAAAATTAAAAAAAAAAGATTGATAATAGATTTATAGTAAAATATGATAATTTTTTTTTTTTGAAAAGTGATAATTACTTTTACAAAAATATTATTATTCTTTTTTAAATTTTATTGTTATTTTTATAATAATTTTATAATTTATAAATAACACATTTTATATTAATCTCGTGATAATAATTTCTTACACAAAACTTATTTAAAAAATATGGGTATTGTTTACTCTTTTTCATTTTTGCTACAAGTAACCGTATAAAACCGTTACATAAGCAATGTTGTAAGAATGGAGTCAACATATAACCAAGAAAATGGGCATGTAAAGTCAACCACTAAGAGGATTTGTGGGTCCCACTGCATTTTAACCAATATTTCCCCCAGTTAAAATTTGGTGTTTGGTGACGCTCCACTTCTACCATAGTTGCAATGCTAGCTAGTGCTCCATCCATGGCTTCCTCTTCATTTCTTTTTTCAACATTTACATAATTACCATCAAGATATATATATATATATAATGGGTCATAATATCATTTACTAAGCATGCTATTGATTAGTGATTTTCATTATAAATACAAATCATGTGATGTTGAGCTAATAATGGAATTTAATTGCGTTTTCACTATTTAAATCACGTTTTAATCTTTTTTTTTTTCTGGTTAGGTTTGGTACGAAAATGATTTATAATAAATTAATAGTATTAGCTAATATATATAATTATATTAATAAATATATTTTATGAAATTAATTTAGGCAATTTTATACCTCAAATCTGAAGGGGCACTTATTTTAAATTTTCAATGAATATGTGAATGAAAATTCATTTTTAACTAGTGTTGTGCTTTAATTTTTTTAAAAATGGACAAAAATAAAATTTGTTGGTTGTGAAATAGAAAATTAATTTAGAAAGATAATTATAAGACGAAAAGAGGATAATCAAATGGAATTCGTGATTACCTTGTAAGAGAAAAATAATATTGTGTATTTCTTTTATTCTCAAGGCGAATTTGTGTAAAATATTCTACCGTGAAACTTATAAAAAATGAACTAAAAAGGATCAATGTCAAAAAACACACGGATCATGTTGGATCCATGCATTCTTCTTTCCGCTGGCCTTTTTTTTTTTTTTTGGAATTGGTGTATGGCTTAAGAAAAGTCAAATAATATTATGTCCTAAATTTATAAATTCACTTTTAAACTGTGTTATTATATAGATACATGTTTGCTATTGAAAGACAAAATCTGTAATACTAATCTTTAAAAAATTAATTTTTTGTACTTTTCAAATAATTATAAGAAGAATAATTTATTTTTGCAAGAACAAATACATGATTCGTAATTTTATTTTATTAATTTATGTTGATAATATATTGTTAATAAACTGATATATATTTTAATACCTTACATATGTCATTATAAGTACAATATGTATTTTTCTACGAACAAATAAATATTTGTACATACAGTAACACACATTTGCTCCACAGTTTGTATTACTATATGAGCAAATGCATGTTGTCGTAAGGACAAATTGTATTTTCATAAGATTCATCCCTTTAAATATAAGCATATTATTTTATGTAATAACACAATTTTACTATTTTAATGTGTTATTATATGAACAAATAATTATTTCTATAAAGATAAATAAATATTTTCTAAAAATTATTTATTGTTA